>JAGVVM010000595.1:0-52193 GCA_019149425.1 Psidium friedrichsthalianum | reverse complement strand
ATGTTTAGCTTGGGCTTGGCGAGCGCCCGTGTCCCCTAGATCTGGCGCACTTCCACCTGAGCCTAGTGAGGAGTCCGTTGGGGCCTTGTTTCTGGGGCCGATCAGGGCCGGACCACCTTGCCTTGCCTTATGGTGGTTTTGTTGCAACTCGCGGCGATAGGGCGCACCCCCTAACTATCAACACGTCCTTTCGCATTTTCTCTTTTTAACTTTATTTTTAAAAGAAAATTATATTTTCCTGTCTTATCGTTCAATATAGTCATAAATAATATGACACTAAAAACTATAAAATGCCATATAGGTAAAAATTCGATTCTCACACAACTTGTCATATTTGTTGTACCCAGAATTTGAAGATACCCCCTAAAGGCTTGGTTGATTTTACCAACTTGTCAAGTTTTAAGACTTGATTGCATTTTTTGCAAGTTTTAAGACTTAATTGCACTTTTATGATAAGTTTTAGTACTTCTAATGAACATATCCCTATAATAAAAGCCCACAAGAGGCTACATCATCCAAACAACTCTAATTTACATTTTTTTTTTTTCATATGAATTGTTTCTAAAGTGGTCAATGACTGCAGATAATATTTCACGCCGTCACATGCGCACGGAAAAATTACTCTTACACTTGCAGTGTGAACGGAATATATGCTAAGTACAGGGTTTTTGTAAGGCTACATCTACCTTGCCATGGCCTTTGCCTTTGGCGTGGTAAAAGTGTCAATGCGCAATCACGCGGCCGGCAAAAAGCAAAAATTGATCCAATGTTCGTCAATCCAACGAAGTGATAGATCAAGTATGGAAGTGCCAAGTTGATCAATCGAGCCTGAGCCATCGTTTGGTCTGCATTGCACCAAAATTAGTTCTTTTCTGAATTACCATTCTGTAATTCATTAAATGAATAGTCACAATAACGACACGAGAGCTTAGGAGATATCTTTGCCTTTGGCATTGCATTTGAAATCCTAGGAAATACATTATTGACGATGATAAGATTCCTCAGGAGCAATTGTTATGAATGGGAATGCATCGAATGCACATGTCAAGTCTTCTGAATCCAAGAGCTTAGATGCCTTAAGATAAATCATTGTGTAACGAGCAAACATCGATATCAACATTCACAATTAATAAGCCCCTAGTTCTTTTGAGAAAGAACATAATCCATTATGTTATATAAATATAACCTAATCTTATAATATAACCAAACTATGATCACTCCCCGTGAAATAGACTAGAAACAAAGTTACAATCACACCCAAAAGCACCAAGCTATTACATTTGATCTCAATCATCTGGAAAAGTTACGAAAATTAAAGGTTAAATAGAGCGAAAAATCATGAAGAGAACAATAGCCAGGATTAAAATCAATTGATTCTGTTGCAATTCGTCCTGATCTGACCAGAAGGTTAGAGGGCTAAGGCCTCCCATCTTGACAATGGCCTTGGCAAAATGGTTCTCGAACGAGCCCATGTTCTTCTTGTAGTTAGTCTCACTCGAGCGTTCATCGAACCCCCACTAAACAACTGCTGGTCCGAATGAAGCAAGCCCTTTTGGCTCACCCAGTTTTTGCTGAAGTAGGCATTGTCGAAGGACCTCGGGCTCATGACTTAAAGAGGGGAGTGGTTGCTGTCGACTCCCAAGCCGGGGCAATTGGCCTTTAAAGACGTGGTGAACGATGAGTTTATGTCCTTCTTGTTGTAGAGCCTGGCCCGGAACGTCACGTACCTAGCCTGGTCAATGGTGTGGGTTCCTAAGAGGGCTACCATTTCTTTGGCGGTGAAGCCTTTGTTAGAGAAAGAGGTGACGAGGGCACTGAGATCAAGAGTTGGAGCTGGAAGGTTGGCATTAGCAGCGTTTAGGCTCGCCGTCGTCAAATCTCTTCTTCCTAGTTGAACTTGCCAACTCCATCCACCGCACTGAAGATCAAATTAATTGAATCCATATAAGTTTAGGAAACTCAATAATAAAGTTATGTTCCAAGAAATGTCACGGGTCGGGCAATTACTTCCACAATGGAGTCCCTAGCAGCAACGGCTAAGATGTCGGCACACAAGATGACATCAAGGCACAATTTCTCCAATCCGATTTGATGGAATCAATCACATCAAATCCTCTAACAGAGTTTTTTTTTTTTTTTTTGGGAAGGAATCCTCTAACAGAGTTCATGTTGGGAAATGACATCTTCTCCCCAGTAAAGGTCGCAGTGTCATCTAGTAGAACCGATGCATCGTATCCCTATCAAAAAAAAAGGAAAAGGAACATCAATATTTCATCTTCACCAGAAAGGATAATCTAAATATTGAACTTGTGGGGTAAGAAAATAATTTTTTTTTTCTGACGACCAATCGAAAAGGAATGCTAAGAGAGAGACGTTTCATTTGTTAGAATGGAATAAGATATGCAGGAGAGGAAGATATTACAGACACCAGGTTTCCCATTTCTTTTAACATTCTAAAGTGAAAATTGCTTCTTCTTTTTTCAAATAGTGGTGAATCTATAAAACATGCGATCATAAATAAAAAATACATGCTGAAGGAATAATCCCCACATGGGTTGGGAATGAACTAAAAGCATGCATGTAAAATAACATGCAACACATGCACGAAATATTGAAATGGACGCGAAGTGAAAAACATAGAGCATTGACGAAGCAATCATGGAAGTGAAGACGAAGCAAGGATGCTCCCATACGAGACTCAATGGCCACCGCTTATTTCACAGCAGATCTAATTGTCTCGACCGCTTTCGGGCACTTTCCCATATAGTAATATGCTCCCATACGAGACTCATTCGCCATCCATTTTCTCGTCTCTTTCCATGATGACTTTTACTTTCTCACTCATTTATGTTGACAAAAGAAGAAAGACGGTAAAAGTCATCGTATCCCCACGAAGACATATTAATTGTTCATAGTTTACAGCAACTTATTAAGGACAGGGAGGAATATCCCACATTAATCTACTTTGTGCGTCCATTCATTTTCAACAACAAAAGTCGATGTCATTTCTTCCATACCCCAACACAACCGTCCATTACAATTAGGCCATAGAGTCTATATTTGTTCTTGGACCGACGTGTTTTAGGGACATGAAGGTTGTGTTTGACCTAAAACTTCCTCGATTAGCGAGTTGATCTTGGTATTATCTGGTACTGATTCACACGCTTAGGAGGATTCACCTAATCAAATGCTACAATTGCTTTGGACGTATACATATAGGAATATTGTTAGGATTTGGTGCACAACAACAACGGAATAGTGCGTATAACTGAGGAAAAAAAAACGAGACACATGATTTTATGTTGGCTCACTCTTAAACTAGAGCTACGTTCAGCAAAGGATTAAACTGTAATTAGCACATCGTACCTCTCTGTTAAATCACTTTATTATAAGAGAAAAAAGAGTTTATATAACAATAGATATTCACCAGAGAGACCCTTGTCCTTCCAATCGACGGGGAGTATAAACCACACCCCAACATAGCAATAAATTGCATTAGTTTTTACATGACCTAAGCTGCTTGACCAGGTGGATCGGTTATCTAAAAATTCTTTCTGAATTGTAAATTTTTGTAAAATACTCCTAACTTTTTCTAAAATTTAAAGGTGCATTTGGTTGAGCTTTTGGAGAAAAATTTAGCGAAAATGCAGAGGACTTTAGGTTGCATTTGTTTCGCAAAATATGAATGATGTGAAAAACATCTTCCTAAAAATGGTCGCTCATAATGCTTACCATAAATTAATGAATGAAAAATATTTTCATCATTCACGAAAATATTTAGACATTAACTGCTATCAATAACAAAAATATTTTTTGTTGATTAACTATTAAAAGTGATACAAACTATTATTTTCAGGAAATAAATAAATGATTTGGGTAAAGCTACCAAGAAAACTATCACTTGTATCACTTAGAAATAATGAGCCGATGAAATAAAAAAGTTCATTATAGACAACAATTCATGACTAACAAATTTCATGCACGATGAAAATATTTTTCGTTCATGTATTTTTAAAAGTATTTTAAGAGATCTTTTTTATTTGAAATCATTCGTAAAAAAACCAATGTATTCTAACTTTCTAAGGCTTCCTATGAAGTGATAGATCTTGACTTCTCATTGGCCCGTTTCTCCTGTGGGACGACCTGAATTCTAGCGTATGCTTTTGAATAGTTTACTGTCCACAAGTTGACTGGTCAACGATCAGCATTTCTAGGGAGGTTCTTCTGTCTGATGATCCAAAATATCGGTTGGGTCCATTGAAATGTCCAAGTCAACCCATTAACACTAGGTCAAGTCAAGAAAAGAAAACCGTGTGGACCAACTAGAGGTTCCATCGGCGGAAATTAAGCACATATTGTTTTTACGTAGCTTTCCCATTAATAATAAGGACGGAAGGTTTCTAAAAATTTGACATTTTTTGGCGAATTGATTATATCTAGGAATCAGCTTTATAATCGTGAAAAATGAACTACTATGCCCTAAATTGAAGCCGAATCCTTGAAGTGAGGCATCTGTGTTGAAATTCATATCAAGGCCAGTATATCATCAGCAAAGTACCAATAGACGATAGCCTCAGCAATTACACCACTAAAATCGTGTACAAGCAATGATATCATATATAATTTGCATTCAATTTCTACAATCACACAAGGCAAGATTCCACAATCTTGTTGCTGTCTTCATACCGGTAACTACTATAAATTGTTGGAGCACTTGAGGAAGATGAGAATGTTTCGAGTTCTAGCTCAGTCTCAACATCATCAGCTGGAGTCTCCCTCGGATACAGAAGTGGTTTTGGGGGAAGTTGTAGTTTATCGACCTCTCCTTCCAGCATGCTAAGTGCTCGGCTCATCGACGGTCGATCATGAGGGCTCAATTGTATGCACCAAAGTGCAACAATTATCATCTTCCGCGTTGTCTCTCTCTCCTCTTCTGTGGCATTCACCATTTCAGCCACATTTTCTTTGTTGAGTTGATCATAAATCCACAAAGGAAAATAAATTTGACTTGAAGCCTCCGCATGTGCATTTAAATTCCTCCTTCTACCGGCCATCTCCATTAACATCATCCCAAAACTATAAACATCGGCTTTGTAAGAAACACCACCAATATCCTTATAGAATAGCTCAGGGGCTATATATCCCAAAGTTCCTCTTGCTGCAGTCAATGTTATTATGCTGTGACCGGTGGGATAAAGTCTCGCAAGTCCAAAGTCAGAAACTTTGGGAGTGAAACTCTTGTCAAGGAGAATGTTGTGAGGTTTGATGTCAAAGTGCAAAATTTGCATGTCACATCCGCGATGTAAATACTCTATCCCTCTAGCTATACCAAAGAGATCTCATACATTTTCTTATAATCAAGAGAAGTATCACCATCCTTATGCAAAATGTGCTTATCCAAAGATCCATTCGGCATGAAATCATAGACAAGAGCTTGTTTGGAGTAATCGAAGCAAAAACCAACAAGTTGGACCACATTAACGTGGTGGATCCTTCCAATTGTAGCCACTTCACTTATAAAATCTTCACCATTAGATTTTGCTTTGTTCAAAATCTTAACCGCAACTTCATTGCCACTTCTAAGTACTCCTCTGTACACGGAACCAAATCCCCCTTCACCTAACTTGTGTTTGAAATTTTTTGTGATCTTCTTGATATCCGAATAAGAGTACCTTATGGGCAAAAGGTTGTTGTGAGCTTGTAGAAATTCTTCGATGTTTGCGTCCATTGCTTGATGCCTCCTCATCCATTTATAGATTAGAAGTACCAACACACATGGAGCTCCGAATATGAACTTTGCTGCCAAGAAGTGAACTGTGTAGGAAATTGCCTTAAGATTAGAGGGAAGCATAGTCATTTTTGTTGTAAAGAACATACAAAGAGTGCTTCCTTCACATATAGTGCGCGAGTGTTTCGTAGATGTGAAAAAAAAAAAAAAAAAGAAATCATGCGTACCAAAGACAAAGCCGACATCAGGAACTGTATTAAGTGCAACATTTAGCGCCGTACCCCAGGAAGAATTGTCTACAGAAAGCGAGAGATTGATTAAGACATATAATCAAAACTAGCTGAGCAATGAATGAAAAATACTTTTAAGTAAAGAAGTAATATTATGCTGATTAACTTAAAAAATTGAGATGTTCAAATGTCGACTTAACACAAACTTAGTTTGAATGGATCCTATATTGCAAAAGTTTCAACTATCATTGCGTGAAAAAGAATAAAACACAACACGACGTGATTGCGATCCTCCTTTTCTCGTTGACAACGGCGACTATATTTCACAGTGAACCAATTCATTTGCCTGTCATCTCAATCCCCTCGAGGGCTAATTCGTTTTATTCGGTTTTGCTTACAGAATCGCGATGGTTGGGAGTTCTATAAACTTCACTTGAATCTGTTAATATGATTTTCATACTAGTCAACTACAGTACGTGGCTTTAAGGCAAAAGAGCTACAGGTAGAGTCAAATATTAGCATATTGATAGGGGTAAAGTACTGTGATGGAAAGGCGTACTTACCGTACCAGTAGGATATGCATTTTTCCCCTCGGTATCGAAAGCCTAAGAAGCAAAAGTGAAATATTTTCTCCCGCGGAAGCACCAAGTAGGATAGATTAAACCCGTCGGCCATCGCATTGTGGATGTCTTTGTAGGAGACCGTGCGATTCTCTCCGTACAATGCTTCTCTTCTAGCCAATAAGGAGTATGCTGCATATATTGTCGTGGTTATGATGCAAGAATCCTCAATATCAGATGCGACCGCATCGAGCAAGACGTATGTATAGTCCCTGTTTAAAGCTATACAAGGTTCAGGGTCGATATATGAAGGAGATGTCACTTGCTTTGAGCAAGACAGAATGGTCACCGTGGGATTCACAAAGCCGTACTGTTCCTCTCCTTCTGCACTGAAATTAGACCGTGTTAACGGGTGGAGAGGAAGGGAGGAACAGTTGCTCTTTTGCAGCCCGACATCCACCATTTCTATATACCCATAATAATTGTTGTCTGGTATTATTCTTTTCACGCGATATCTGCCGGCGTGGAAAGATAGCACCGTGCGATTATCTTTACCGCACTCCAGCTCGAACCTCGAGTCGCCGCAGCCTTTCGGATCGTCCTTCAATCGAAAGGGATAGTCAATATTACGGACCTCGCCGCACGCTGAAGGGGCGCACAGGCGATTGTTCCGGGCATAGCAACTAATCCCAGCTTGTGTTATGAGAAGAACTAGCAATAGGAAAGACTCCATTTGGTACCTGATGTTGAGACGATTTGTGCGATGGAGAAAATCTTTGCTCGGCTTTGAGTTGTTGGGTGGAATGGCTCGACGGAAATAGGGTTGCATTTTAGAGTCGGAGTCGTCTTTGGAAAAGCCCAGGTCAAGCAAAGTGGAACTTCCAATGTGATGGAACGAGCGTGGCCCGAACACGAAGTTATTGCGTGGGTCTAGAGGCCAACCGTGCATTAATGAATTTGCTTGTGAGGCACGGACAGGGGCTATATTATCGTCTCGCCGTATTTCTGGTTGATTGGTTTCTGACGCGGACATCATTCAAATTTATATGAAGACAAAATATAAATGCCGGTGATGTCCATAACTTGTGATCTACGATTTCACAAAAGCAATTGGAGAAAGTTTTCTCCAATTAAGATTGGTGGAAAATTAAGCTAGTTACAATGATACGCTTTAAAATAAGTGATTCTTTTCGAAAGAGCTAAAGAAACTTCGTGACCAGAGAAGTTAGATTCTTTTGTCAAATTGTCCCTAGAAATGAGTTCCCTTGGGTAACTTGCGGTCAAGATTGTATACCAAGAGAAAGTCAAATTGTTGCTACGTGACCGGAATGTTTTGCTTATATATTTCTTTTTTGTGAATCTTAGAAATTTAATTTATGAATAAGCAAGTGAAATGGATTTGTTCACATCAAAAGCACGATTAGTGAATATATTGATTTATTTAAAGTATAATCAAGTTCTAAATTTTTCAAAGTACATTCAAATTAAAAAAATACACTCAACGAACAACTCAATAATGTAGTATTCGATGGCACAATAAATAATAATGATCACCTCTAGGATTCAATTAGTAGATTAAAATGACGGTACAAGTACCTATCAATCTTAACGATTTCTGAATGCATCCATTTCAAAATAATCTTCGTTGTATTTATCACCTCCATTGACAACGAGCTGGTGATCTCACAGCATGTTGGTGCTCAAGCTTGTGACCCAGTCTCGCTTGAGCACGACAACACACACATAGGGACCAGTTAGAGAGACGGAGTAATGGCTTGGTGAATGGCGACAAGTCCGCCTTGATGGTGCTTGGCGTTAACTCAGCCACAGTGACGATCTGGTGGCGACGAGCTTGTAGCGTGGACCAATGTCTTCTAGAGAGAGACTCAGACGGATAAGATGACGTCGGTGCTTATGGACAAGGGGGGACCAAATGGAACAGAGAAAAATAGGCAAAACGTTAGGAAACATTATGCAACCGATCTCTTGCTGCTCTTTCTTTCGCAACTACGGTTTTGACTCGAGGAGTTGCAACTTTTAAGGCTTTCTCTGAATCGATAAATCTCGACTTCAGCGGTATTTAGGGAATTGCCCGTCCACCAAGGTTGAGTCGAAAGTGACAAGACATGAGAAAGTCCTAAATTTATTGCACTTTTGTCAATTAGCCCTAATCTTTTAATTTTTCTAATTTAGTCCTAAATCTTTTAATTTTATTTCAATTCACTCTAAACCTTCTTTGTACCAATTCAATCCTAAATCTTTTGCATTTATTTCAATTCAATCCATTCGACAAATGTTGGCCGATCAGTGCTGATGTAGCGATTATCAATAATATTTTAATATTTAATTCAATTTTCTTCTTTTTCTCTTCTCTTTATTTTTCCTTTTGTTTTTGGTCTTCTCCTTCCTCCAGGTAAGGAGTTGCCAACCGAGAGAGGGCATAGCCTATAGGCCAGTGGCGCCGCAACCGTTGAGCGAGGCCGAGCCACGTCATGGCTAGGCAAGGCTCAACCTCACTAGATCTGGGTGAGGCCAAGCTCGCCCAACCATGGCATTGATGTTGCCATCATTGCGATATCATGACTAGGAGAGCTTAGCCTTGCTCCAATTTGGCAAGGCCCAGCCTCACCATCGCCCAATTGTGGTGTCGCTGTTTCGATTCTTTCCTCCTACTCAAACCCTTCAAATCTCTCGTCTTGCTCCCAAGTTAGCCACCATGCTCGTTCGCTCTCTCTCTCTCTCTCTCTCTCTCTCTCTCTCTCCTCTCTCTCTCTCTCTCTCTCTCTCTCTCTCTCTCTCTCTCTCTCTCTCTCTCTCTCTCTCTCTCTCTCTCTCTCTCTCTCTCTCTTAAGGGTCATCATGGCTAATCAATGGCAAGGCTCAGCCTCACCCAACGACGGTGACTCCATGGCTAGGTGAGCTCGACCTCACCCAGGTCTGGCAGAACCGGCCTCACCCAACAACGTCAGTACTAGTGGCTTGCCAGCCCTCTTCTCCAGCCGATCGGTGACTCCATGGCTAGAGGAAGAAGAAGACCCAATAATAAAAAGAGAAAACAAACAAAAATTTTTAAAAAAATATTAAAGTATTATTAAAAATTGCCTAGTCAGCACTGGGCGGTGAAAGTGTGCCAGATGGATTGAATTGGTATAAATGCAAAAATTTTATGACTGAATTGACATAAAAAAAATAGGTTCATGACTGAATTAGAAAATTTAAAAGGCTTAGGGAAGAATTAGCAAAGTGCAAAAGATTTAGGATTTTTTTTTTTTGACAATTTTCCCATTTTTCTTGTGGGGTGACCATAATTTAGTAGTTGCTTTCAAAATAGATGTTGCCCACTAGATGTCCAAGGATGAATTATATGTTGGAGAAGATAAGTTGGGGGTCATCTGCCATTGAAATGTTCAAGTCAGCCAATTAATGTAATATCGAAATATCGAATCAAGAACATAAATTGTGTGGACCAACCAAGGGTTCCATCAATGGAAATTATGTAAAGATTGGACGTTACCCATAATATGTGAAAGTATGGACGTAATTTTGTAGTCATTCCATCATAATGATACGTGAAGAGCATAATCCCGATGACGTAAGAAGATGCTGTGAAAGCTAACATAACACATCAATCAGGAACAAAACTTATCTACGATTTCTAAAGTTGTCATTTTTGGAAAATTCATTCTCCATAGAAATTAGCTTTTGTATCATAAAAAAGGAATATCGTGCCCCAAATTGAATCAAAATACTTGTAAGTGAGGCATCTGCATTGAAATTCACTTCAACAATGCTAATAGATGTTAGGAGAGTGATAAAAAGGGTCTTGACAAATGAATAGGCCATTATATCCAAAGTGTTATACCAATAGGTAAACACGAGGTTTATGCCACTTAAACCATGTAGATGTAATAATATTATCTTTATTTGCATTTAGTTTCCACAATCACACAAATGTCACAATCTTGTTATTTTTGGTCATACCAGTAACTACTAGAAATTGTTGGAGCACTTGAAGAAGATGAGAATGTTCGAAGTTGGTCTCAACATCATCAACCAGCATTTTTGTCGGATAAAGAAGTGGCTTTCGAGGAAATTATAGTTTATTGATTTCTCCTTCTAGCATATTGGGGAACCGGCTCATCAACGGCTGATTATTAGGGCTCAACTATATACAACAAAAAGCAACAATCATCTTTCTCGTTGTATCTCTTTCAGCTCTTGGCGAGGTCGAGCCTCGTCTCTGGCTGATCACCAATCGAAGGAAGAAGGGAAGCTAAAAAAAAAAAAGAGAAAGAAAATAAAAAAAGAAAAATAAAACTAAAATTAATAAATTAATAAATACTATTCGAAATATTTTTAAAAATTGCCATGTCAACATCGGCCACGCCATGTCAACAATTTCAAGCCAAATCAATCGAATGGACTAAATTGATATAAATACAAAAGGTTTAGACTCAATCGGCCAAAAAAATATTTAGGACTGAATTGGTATAATTGTAATAGGTATAGGATTTTTTTTTGGCAATTCCAGGAGCACAATAGTAGAACCACCATACAAGGAGGTCTCTTATTCTCACAGTCTTCATTGTAGCACTCGTCTCTACAAGGGGTGAGCAAAAAGAACCACCTAGACGAGAAACCTCCTAGACCTAGTTCCTGAGGCGCTGGTCCGGTTTCTGTGGCATTGGTCCAGCTCCGTGGCGCTAGTCCAGTTCATGAGGTGTTGGTCCAGTTCCTAGATTCGTAAAATTGAAACTGCTGATTGCTAGTCCGATTCTTGGTACCAAGGGTGGAACTTCCCATCCAAATTACTCGGACAAACTGACTATTGTTGTAATTTTATTTTTATTTTTAAAAAATATTTAAAGAAATAATTTAAACTCTTAATCATTAGTGACACTTCTGCACATTTAAAATGTGTGAATATGTAATTCAAGCACATGCAACCGGTCCCAAACACCTTCGATCTGATTCTCGATTCTAGGGTGGGAGTCGAACTGCTCAAGAACTGATCTCCCCTAATTTCTACCATCTTTGAGGAGGGCTTAGAATAAGCAGATGATCATTGTGGCGTTTGCGTGACACCGAAGGGCTGATAAAGATTGCACATCAAATGGAAATGAAGCTATTCCATCTGGGCTAGCGAACTTTGATGCCTTTACCAAACAATTTACCGTTGGTTCTTGCCTTCGTGACCATTTGAAATTTTTCAGGAGGTTGTAGGTTGATCAAATTTCATTTTGAATCCGGCTATGTAATGTTCGAATTCAAGTAATTACAGCCGTTAATTGAGTCGAGGTGCTTTATCTAAGTAGCTTGCCATTCCGTACTTGAACTTTCTATGCATCCTAAGTACTTGTATCAAAATGGAATATTGGAAAAGGAAATTACACTGCCAGTGTTAAGTCTTTCCGTGATGAAGTCTTGAATGGTTAAAAAAGAACAATAATCCTCGAATGAATTGCTAAAGATCCAATAAGTCTAACATCGACTTTGCACCCAGCCAGCTGTTTGTCTCTAGCACGCGCACAAACATATGGTGTAACGAGGTAATGGCAAAAGTAATGAAGATGGAGTCTCATGTCTCCCAAAAAGTCATCCTCCTATGATTCCCTAAGCAAAAGGGTGCGTGGACCTAGACCAGAGGCCTAAACCTTGCAATGCCAAGTGGCCCTGACATTGAACGAGAAGTGGTTTTTCTGAATCTGGTGAATCTGAATCCCACAGAGTAATGGCTTGGTGAATGCTGACGAGTTGACCTTGATGATGCTTGATGTTAACTCAGCCACGGCGACAATCAAGCGGCGACAAAGGATCACCAGTGGCCACGAGTGCATAGCAGAGACCAATGTCTTCTGGAGAGAGACAGATGTATAAGATGGTGTCGGTGCTTATGGACAAGGAGGGACCAAATGAAACAAAGAAAAGAAGCCAAACATTAGGAAACATTATGCAATTGATCTCTTGTTGCTCTTTCTTTCGCAACTACAGTTTTGACACAATGAGTTAGCAACTTTCAAGGCTTTCTCTGAACCGATAAATCTCAACTTCAGCGGTCTTCGTGGAATTGCCCGTCCAAAAGGTTTGAATCGAAAGTGACATAGTTTCTGCCCACTGGTTGTCTAGGGATGGATTATATGACGGAGAAGATCAGTCGGGGGTCATCTGTCATTAAATGTCCAAGTCAACCAATTAACACAAGGTTAAGTTAAGAAATGTGAATTGCGGGGACCAACCAAAGGTCCCATCAGTGGAAATTATGCATTGGACGTTACTTGTAATATGTGACAGTATGGACGTAATTTCATAGTCATTTCGTCGTAATAATACTTGAAGAGCATAATTTAGATGACAGAAGTAGACGCAGTAAAGCTAACATAACACATCAATGAGGAACGAAACTTCTCTACCGTTTCTAAATTTGACATTTTTTGGCAAATTCATTATCTCCAGAAATTAGCCTTTGTATTGTAAACAAGAAATATCGCGCCCTAAATTGAATCAAAATCTTTGTAAGTGAGGCATCTGTATTGAAATTCACTTCAACATGCTAATAGATGCTACGCTAGTGATAAAAAGGGTCTTCACAGATGAAAAGGCCAATATATCAAAATTGCTATACCGATAGGTAACTCCGAGGTTTATACCACTAAAATCATGTACAAGTGATAGTATTATCTTTGTTTTGCATTTAGTTTGCACAGTCACACAAATTTCGCAATCTTGTTACTTTGTTCATACTAGAAATTGTTGAAGCACTTGAGGAAGATGAGAATGTTTTAAGCTCTATCTCAGTCTCAACATCATCGACTAGCACTTTTGTTGGACAAATAAGTGGCGTTGGGGTAAACTGTAGTTTATTGATTTCTCCTTCTCGCGTATTAAGGAACGGGCTCATCATCGGCAGACTATTAGGGCTGAACTGTATACCGCAAAAAGTAACAATCTTCATCTTCCTCGTAGTTTTTCTTTCCTCTTCTGTGACATCTACAATTTCAACTTCCTTTTTTTCATGTGCTGAGTTAGATTATAGATCCACAATGGACAACAAATATTACTTGAAGACTCCATTTACGTTTTCACTTCTACTAGCCATTTCCATCAAACATCCCAAAGCTACAAACATCAGCTTTATAGGAAACGTCACTTATGTTCTTATAAAACAGCTCGGGTGCCATATGCCCAAGGTTCATCTTGCTACAGTAACCGATATTATGTTTTGATTAGTAGGATACAGCTTGCAAGTCCAAAGTTAGATACTTTCGGAGTGAAACTTTGATGTGGGAGAATGTTGTGGGGCTTGTTATGTCAAGAGAGATCTCATACTACTTTATATAATCAAGAGAATTATCTCCATCCTTGCACAAAAAGTGCTTATCCAAAGATCCATTTGGCACAAACATTTTCTCATCTCTTTCATGATCATCTATGTCGACGAAAGAAGAAAGTAAAAGGCATGGAATTCCTAAAACGTGGGGAAATTATTTTAAAAGTCCGAATCTATTGTAGTTGTGCCAATTCAATCCTAAACCATCAATTATACCAAAATTCTCACATTTTTAACCGAAAATGCTAACATGGACACTGTTCGTCCTACGTGGCACAACCGGCATTGAGGTGGATTTTTTAAAATTTTTTGAATTCTTAATAAACTTATTTTCCTTTTCGTCTTTTTTTAAGGGCATGCGAGCCTTGCCAACCGCTACGGCCACTGTGCGAGGGCTCGCTGGCCAGTGTAAGGGCGGCAAGCCCTTAACAGCCACAGGGGAGGGCTGTAACTGTCGCCTCCGCTGGCAAGGAGCCCTTCCCTACCAACCTGAGTAATCTTACTTAAAGACCAATTACGACGTACTTGCTATTCATAATTTCCAGCAGCTTTATCCCACATGGATATACTTCGCGTCCATTTATTTTCACCAGCACAAGTGGATGTCATTTCTTCCACATGGATATACTTCGTGTCAAGGGTCTCTGGAGTTCACCGGCCACTAGGCGAGGGCCAGAAAGCCCTCGTCTAGGAAGAGAGGCCATCGTGGCCGTGAGCAAGGCAACCTCGCCTAGATCTAGACAAGGGCAGCATCACCATGGCTGCCTTCGCAAGCCGCCAATGAGGCCACCCTCACCCACGGCAGCAAAGGTCTCACCCCGCCTGGGTGAGGTCAGCAAGGTCTGCAAAGCCCTAACCATCCACCGGTGATCGCCCACAGTAGGATTAAAAGAAAAGGAAAGAGAAAGGGAAAAAAGAAAAAAGATAAACAAATAAAGATTATCAAAAACGTGCCACGTCAACGTCGGCCAGCCAAATGGGCTAAATTAGCACAATTGCAAAAGATTTAAGACTAAATTAGCAAAAGAAAAATGAAAATAAAAACGTTTAGGAAGGCATGGCGGGAGTTGAGGACATATGCAAATAATGTGAGCTTTAAATTCACAAGGAGTGCAATAGTAGATCCACAGGTCAGGGATGTCTCTTCTACTCGCAGACTCACTGCAGTACTCGTCTCGACTCTACCTCTACCGTCTTTGAAGACAGCTAGAATGAGCGGATGATCATTGTGACATCTATCTGTGACGCCGGAGGGATGATAAAGAGTGACATCACATGGAAATGAAGCTATTCCACATCGGCTAGCGAAACTTTGTTGCCTTCACCAAACACGTCACGGTCGGTTCTTTCACTCGCAACCATTTGAAATTTTCAGGGTAGACCGGCCGTGGGTTAATCAAATTTTATTTTGAATCCGGCTATATTGTGTTCGAATTCAAATAATTACAGCGGTTAATTAAGTGGAGGTACTTTGTTTGAGTAGCTTGCCATTCTATACTTGAACTTGGTATGCGTCCTATGTACTTGTATTAAAATCGAATAACGGGAAGGGAAATTACACTGCAAGTTTCACGCTTTTTCTTAACGAGGTCTTTAATGTTTAGGACAGAACAACAATCCTCACGTGAATTGCTAAAGATACAATAAGTCCAACATTGACTTAGCACCCAGCCAGCTGTTCGTCTCTAGCGCGCACAAACATATGGTGTAACGCGTTAATCACGAAACAATGAAGATGGAGCCTCATTTCTTCTCGAAAAGTAATCATCACCATGTATGGTGCGTGGAGGGAGGGACCAGTTTTGAAAGATTTCATGTCCGCCTTTGAGGAAACGCGCAACAAGGTGATGGTGGCCGTGACAGATATCAAGGATGGGTTTGAGGAAATGAAGGAGCAGATCGACGAGGTGAAAGAGAACCCCCCGCCCCCCTGATGAGTTTCTCGAGTGCCATGAATCAATTCACGGACCCGTTGAAAGAGAAGAACAAGCCCTTGAAGTCTCGATCGGGGCATTGGAGTTAGAAGTTCAACAACTCAAAAATGAACTCGTCTTGTGCAAAGCACGCATTGCGAACCATATGAGATACAATCAAGGAACACGCAAGGTGGACATGCTGAAGTCAAGGCCAAGGAGTTCAAGGGCTACCGGTCCGCTAGGGAGGTGCACCACTTTATTTGGGGCGTAGAACGCCAAGGGAACAATCTCTCCCGTGTTTTTTAAACCCCGAAGTTGCTATGCTGTGGTGGCGTTGCGATGAGATGAAACGAGGGAAATGGTGGGAGGAGCAGGAGAAGTCGGGGAATGAAGGTCCATCCAAGCCCATTAGTGGGAAGTAGAAAGAAACCCCAAGGCGAGCTAAGCTGCCCAAGGATTAAGAGAAGACAATTCTATTTAAGACCTGTTTGGCAACGATCCTAATTTTCTGATTTTATTGTCTGGAACAAAAAAAAAAAGATGATGGGAACAGTTTTGGAGAACAAACAAGAATAAAAAAATTAATTCTGAAAAAAAAATTACTTTTGAGAATCACAAAAAAAGAATGAAATGTTTAGTTCTCTCATTTTTCCCTCGACTAATCTTCAGTTCTCTCGCTTTTCCCTTGTTGAACACCTAAATTTTGACTTTTTAAAATTCATTCACATAAAAAAAAATGAGAATTTGTTCTCACCAAAAATTAAATTTTTTCATGCATTGCATATTTAATTTTTTGTCGGTCATTGCATTTTATTATGGCTAACGACGGAGGATTTTAGCTTAAATTGACAAACGATTGGATTGAGCGTGAGGGAGTGTGCCGAAAGGCTTATTAAGTTTTGAACTTAAAAGAAATTTTCCACACAGGGACTGAATTGCAAATACATAAAACTTCAGGGACTGAATTGCAAATACATAAAACTTCAGGGGCTGAATTGCAAATACATAAAATTTTAGGGATAGTGGAGAAATTAGAAAGGAGATGGAGAAGGGGAGAGATATAGAAGGGAAGATGGAGAAATTGAAAGAAAGATGGAGAAGGGGAGATATAGAAGGGAAGATGGAGAAATTAGAAGGAAAGTTGGAGAATGGAAGATGGTAGAATTAGAAGGGAAGATGAAGAATTAGAATGGGAGATGGAAAGATTAGAATGGAAGATGGTGAATTAGAAGGGAAGATGGAGATAAAGAATGGAGGATGGTGGAATTAGAGGGGATGGAGATAAAGAAGGGAAGATGGTGGAATTAGAAGGGAGATGAAGTTAGTTGAAAAATTAGAATGATAGATGAGATAGAGGAAAGAAGATGGGGGAGTAGGCTAAAAGGAGGAAGAATGAGAGCCTCCCCCCCCTTTTTTTTTTTTTTAGAGAGAAATTAGGAAGACTTCGGATTGAAGAAACTTGAGGAGAGATTTTGAGGAAGAAAATTTAGAGAGAAAAAGAAAAAGGGTGGTTGAGAGAACGCAGCGTAGGGTGAGGCTCGATGGCCGATGGACCAAGACAAGGCACGACCCTCATAGGCCAATGCAATCCCGCCAGATCTATCCACGGCGCTCGCCGCAAGCTGCAATCTTGATGCATTGGATGCGATCGAGTGCACCTCTTTGACTTTCTCCCCTATCTACACGCTTAAAAGGATAATTTATTGGAATGATTATGAACTCGTCTAAATTCCCTTGATTCTGAAGACCATGGAATTCTTCTATTTTGACGTTTTAGTTTTCTCTAAATTATCGGATATCCAATCTTCAAGTTTATCAATTCTTATCTTTCTATTTCTCCTCATTTCTCTTATCCATCTAAAAGTCTACTTTTTCCAATAAACACTTTTATAATACCCCCCATCTTTTCTCCATCTTTTCTATCCTCTAATTTTTGGCTAATTCACCTTCTAATTCACCATCTTCCCTTCTGTATCTCCATCTCCCATTCTAATTCTTCATCCCCATTCTTTTCTCCATCTTCCATTCTCACGACATTTCTTTCTATTTCGAAATCTTCCTTCTTTGTTCTAATTCTCCATCTTCCTCTCCAACTATCTTAATTCATCTTCCCCTCCCCTCTCCTTTCTTTGATCACTACAAAACCTTCATATTCCTTCTCCCCCACTTTCTTAATCAAAAAACCTTCATTGCAATTGCAACGTTGAATTTCAACTAATTCAAACAGCCCAGAAGTTGCGCACACTCCGTCCTCATGTAATTCATCTTCTTATACAATCCACCCAAATTGCCTCGAGCGTCTGGGGGAAAAGAACGACCGACAAAAAGTGAACGAAGAAGCGAAAAACCGGAGCCGTGTGAGACAACGGCAAATTTTTTTGATGGAGAATGGTTTTAAACAGAACTGAGATTTCGTTCATTTTAGGCGAGGGAAAAGCGAGAGAACTGAAGATTAGTCGAGGGAAAAATGAGAGAACCGACATTTCATTTTTTTTGTGATTCTCAAAAGTAATTTTTTTTTCAGAATCAATTTTTTTATTCTTGTTTGTTCTCCAAACTGTTCCCATCATCCTTTTTTTGTTCCAGACAATAAAATCAGAAATTAGGATCGTTGCCAAACAGGTCTTAAATAGAATTGTCTTCTCCTCTTAATCCTTGGGCAGCTTAGCTCGCCTTGGGGTTTCTTTCTACTTCCACTAATGGGCTTGGATGGACCTTCATTCCCCGACTTCTCCATCCTCCACCATTTCCCTCGTTTCATCTCATCGCAACGCCACCACAGCATAGCAACTTCGGGTTAAAAAACACGGGAGAGATTGTTACCTTGGCTTTCTATGCCCTAAGTAAAGTTGTGCACCTCCCTGGCGGACCGGTAGCCCTTGAACTCCTTGGGCCTTGACTTCAGCATGTCCACCTTGCGTGTTCCTTGATTGTATCTCATATGGTTCGCAATGCGTGCTTTGCACAACACTAGTTCATTTTTGAGTTGTTGAACTTCTAACTCCAATGCCTCGATCGAGACTTCAAGGCTTCGTTCTTCTCTTTCAACGGGTCCGTGAATTGATTCATGGCACTCGAGAAATCATCACGGGGGGTTCTCTTTCACCTCGTCGATCTGCTCCTTCATTTCCTCAAACCCATCCTTGATATCTGTCACGGCCACCATCAACTTGTTGCACGTTTCCTCAAAGGCGGACATGAAATCTTTCAAACTGGTCCTCCCTCCACGCACCATACATGGTGATGATTACTTTTCGAGAAGAAATGAGGCTCCATCTTCATTGTTTCATGATTAACGCGTTGCACCATATGTTTGCTGCGCGCTAGAGATAAACAGCTGGCTGGGTGCTAAGTCAATGTTGGACTTATTGTATCTTTAGCAATTCACGTGAGGATTGTTGTTCTTTCCTAAACATTAAAGACTTCGTTAAGAAAAAGCATGAAACTTGCAGTGTAATTTCCCTTCCTGTTATTCCATTTTAATACAAGTACTTAGGACGCATACAAAGTTCAAGTATAGAATGGCAAGCTACTCAACTAAAGTACCTCCACTTAATTAACCGCTGTAATTATTTGAATTCGAACACAATATAGCCGGATTCAAAATAAAATTTGATTAACCCACGGTCGGTCTACCCTGAAAATTTCAAATGGTTGCGAGTGAAAGAACCGACCGTGACGTGTTTGGTGAAGGCAACAAAGTTTCGCTAGCCGACGTGGAATAGCTTCATTTCCATGTGATGCGCACTCTTTATCAGCCCTCCGGCGTCACAGATAGATGTCACAATGATCATCCGCTCATTCTAAGCCGTCTTCAAAGACGGTGGAGGTAGAGAAGAGACGAGTACTGCAGTTTAGTCTACGAGTAGAAGAGACATCCCGACCTGTGGATCTACTATTGTGCTTTTTTTTAATATAAAGCTCACATTAGTTGCTCGCATATGTCCTCAACTCCCACGATGCCTTCCTAAACGTTATTATTATTATTATTATTTGCTAATTTAGTCCTAAATCTTTTGTAATTATGTCAATTCAGCCTATTTGGTCGGTCGATATTGGCGTGGCATGTTTTTAATAATCCTTATTTATTTATTTATTTGTTTATCTTTTTTCCTTTTTTTTTTCTTCTTTTTCTTTCCTTTTCTTTTAATCCTATTGTTGCCGGTGAGGGTAGCTGGTAGATGGCTAGGGTTTTGCGGACCTCGCTCGGCCTCCCCCAGGCGGGGTGAACCTTTGCTGCCACGGGCGAGAGCAGCCACGCTAGCTACTTGTGAAGGCAGCCATCGTGACGCTGCCCTTGTCTAGATCTAGGCAAGGCCACCTTGCTCACAACTGCGATGGCCTCTTCCCGCCTGGGCGTGGCCGGCGAACTCCAGGGACCCTTGACACGAAGTATATCCACATGGAAGAAATGACATCCGCTTCTGTTGGTGAAAATAAATGGACGCGAAATATATCCACATGGGATAAAGCTGCTGGAAATTATGAATAGTAAGTACGTCGTAATTGATCTTTAAGTAAGATTACTCAGGTTGGTAGGGAAGGGCTCCTTGCCAGCGGAGGCGACCGTTACAGCCCTCCCCAGTGGCTATTAAGGGCTTGCGGCCCTCCTCGCACAGTGGCCGTAGCAGTTGGCAAGACTCACATGCCCTTAAAAAAAAGACGAAAAGGAAAATAATTTTATTAAGAATTCAAAAAATTTAAAAAAATCCACCTCAATGCTGGTTGTGCCACATAGGACGAACAGTGTCCATGTTAGCAATTTTCGGTTAAAAATGTGAAAATATTTAGAATTAGATTGGTATAATTGATGGTTTAGGATTGAATTGGCACAACTACAATAGATTCGGGACTTTTAAAATAAATTTCCCCACGTTTTAGGAATTCCATGGCTTTTACTTTCTTCTTTCGTCAACATAGATGATCGTGAAAGAGATGAGAAAATGTTTGTGCTGAATGGATATTTGGATAAGCACTTTTTGTGTAAGGATGGAGATAATTCTCTTGGTTATATAAGGTAGTATGAGACCTCTCTTGACATAGCAAGCCCCACAACATTCTCCCAAACCAAAGTTTCACTCTGAAAGTATCTGACTTTGGACTTGGAAGCTGTATCCTACTAATCAAAACATATTATCGGTTACTGTAGCAAGATGAACCTTGGGCATATGGCACCCGAGCTATTTTATAAGAACATAAGTGACGTTTCCTGTAAAGCTGATGTTTGTAGCTTTGAGATGTTTGATGGAAATGGCTAGTAGAAGTGAAAATGTAAATGGAGTCTTCAAGTAATGTTTGTTGTCCATTGTGGATCTATAATCTAACTCAGCACATGAAAAAGACGAAGTTGAAACGGTAGATGTCACAGAAGAGGAAAGAAAAACTACAAGGAAGATGAAGATTGTTACTTTTTGCGGTATACAGTTCGGCCTTAATGGTCTGCCGATGATGAGCCCGTTCCTTAATACGCGAGAAGGAGAAATCAATAAACTACCATTTACCCCAACGCCAATTCTTTGTACAACAAAAGTGCTAGTCCATGATGTTGAGAGTGAGATAGAGCTTAAAATATTCTCATCTTCCTCAAGTGCTCCAACAATTTTTAATATGACCAACGTAACAAGATTGCGAAATTTTGTGATTGTGCAAACTAAATGCAAAATAAAGATAATACTATCACTTGTACATGATTTTAGTCGTATAAACCTCAGGGTTACCTATCGGTATAGCAATTTTGATATATTGTCCTTTTCATTTGTCAAGACCCTTTTTATAACTAGCCTAGCATCTATTAGCATGTTGAAGTGAAATTCAATAGAGATGCCTCACTTACAAAGATTTTGATTCAATTTAGGGCAGATATTTCTTGTTTATGATACAAAGGCTAATTTCTGGAGAAAATGAATTCGCCAAAAAATGTCAAATTTAGAAACAGTAGAGAAGTTTCATTCCTAATTGATGTGTTATGTTAGTGTCACTGCGTCTACTTCCGTCATCCGAATTACGCTCTTCAAGTATTATTACAATGAAATGATTATGAAATTACTTACATACTTTCACATGGTACGAGTAACATCCAATGCATAATTTCCACTGACGGAACCTTTGGTTGGTCCCCACAATTCACATTTCTTAACTTAACCTTCTGTTAAATGGTTGACTTCGACATTTAATGACAGATGTCCCCCAACTGATCTTCTCCATCATATAATCCATCCCTAGACAACCAGTGGGCAGAAACTATGGTCACCCTACAAGAAAAACAGCCAGTGCCTTGTCACTTTCGATTCAACCTTTTTGGACGGGCAATTCCACAAAGACCGCTGAAGTCGAGATTTATCGGTTCAGAGAAAGCCTTGAAAGTGCTAACTCACCGTGTCAAAACTGCAGTTACGAAAGAAAGAGCAACAGGAGATCAGTTGCATAATGTTTCCTAATGTTTGGCTTCTTTTTCTCGGTTTCATTTGGTCCCTCTTTGTCCATAAGCACCGACACCATCTTATACGTCTGTCTCTCTCCAGAGGACATTGGTCTCTGCTATGCGCTCGTGGCCACCGGTGATCCTTTGTTGCCGCCGGATCGTCGCTGTGGCTGAGTTAACGCCACGCATCATCAGGGCCAACTTGTCACCATTCACCAAGCCATTACTCCGTCTTTGCAACTGGTCTCCATGTGTGTGTGTGTGTTGTGCTCAAGCGCGACTAGGTCATGAGCTCAAGCTCTCAATACCGTGCTTGAGCACTAACTCGCCGGGAGATCACCAGCTCGTGGACAACGGAGGTGATAAATGCAACGAAAATTGTTTTGAAATGGGTATGTTCCCAACCAGTCAAGACCGTTAGGTAATTAGACAGTCTAGTCCGGGGGATGATCTTTAGATCATAGGCTAGTCGATGTGGGATTCAGATTCACCAATAGAAAAACCACTTCTCGTTCACTGTCCGGGCCACTTGGAATTGCAAGGTTTAGGCCTCTGGTCCTGTTCCTCGCAAGATCCTTTTGCCTGGGGAATCATAGGAGGATGACTTTTCGGGAGAAATGAGACTCCATCTTCATTGCTGTGCGATTACCTCGTTACACCATATGTTTGTGTGCGCACTAGAGACAAACAGCTGGCTGGGTGATAAGTCGATGTTGGGCTTATTGGATCTTTAGCAATGCATTCGAGGATTACTGCTCTTTTTTAACCATTTAAGACTTCATCACGAAAAAGCATAAAACTGGCAGTGTAATTTCCTTTTGCAATATTCCATTTTGATACGAGTACTGAGGGCGCATAGAAAGTTCAAATACAGAATGGCAAGCTGCTCAGATAAAGCACCTCGACTTAATTAACCGCTGTAGTTACTTGAATTCGAACATTACATAGCCGGATTCAGCATGAAATTTGGTCAACCTACAACCTCCTGAAAAATTTCAAATGGTCGCGAGCGCAAGAACCAACGGTAAAGTGTTTGGTGAAGGCAACAAAGTTTCGCTAGCCCAGGTGGAATAGCTTTATTTCCATGTGATGCGCAATCTTTATCAGCCCTCTGGTGTCACGCAAAAGCCACAATGATCATCTGCTTATTCTAAGCCCTCCTCAAAGACGGTATAAACTAGGGGTGATCGGTATTTGAGCGGTTTGGTTCACACCCTAGAACCGGGGACTAGATCAGATGTGCTTGGGACCGATCGCATGTGCTCGAAACAAATATTCACACATTTTAAATGTATAGAAGTACCACTAATGATTAAGAGTTTAAATTGTTTCTTTAAAGATTTTAAAAAATAAAATAAAATTTAAACAATAGTTAATCCAATCCGGGCAGTTCAAATGGCAAGTTCCACCCTTGGTACCCCGAGAACTAGACCGACAATCACCATTTTCAATTTTATGGATCCAGGAACCCGACCAGCACCTCATGAACCGACCAGTGCCACGGGAGCCAGACCCACGCCTTAGGAACCAGATCAGTGCCTCTAGAACTGAGTCTGGGAGGTTCCCCACCAGGTTGGTTCTTTTTGCTCACCCCTAGTATAGACGAGTTCTACAATGAAGGCTATGAGAAGAAGAGACATCCTTGTATAGTGGATCTACTATTGTGCTCCTGGAATTGCCAAAAAAATCCTATATTTATTACAATTTTGCCAATTCAGTTGTAAATTTTTTCTAGCCAAATGAGTCATAAACCTTTTGCATTTGTGTCAATTCAATCCATCCTGCCAATTTTTGTTTGAAATTGCTAAAGTGGCACGGTCGGTACTGATACATAAAATTTTTAATAATATTTAGAATAGTATTTATTAATTTATTAATTTTAGTTTTATTTTTCCTTGTTTTTTCTTTTCTTTCTCTTTTTTTTTTTCACTTTCCTTCTTCCTCCGGCCAGTGATCAGCCAAAGGCGAGGGCCGACCTTGCCAGGAGTTGAAAGAGAGACAACGAGAAAGATGATTGTTGTTTTTTGTTGTATACAGTTGAGCCCTAATAATTGGTTGTTGATGAGCCAGTTCTTCAATATGCTAAAAGGAGAAATTTGCCATGTTAGTGTCGGTCGGCCAAAATTTGCCGGATGGATAGAATTGAGATAAATACAAAAGGTTTAAGATTGAATTGGCACAAAAAAAGATTTAGAATTGAATTGGCACAAAATTAAAAGGTTTATGACTGAATTAGAAAGATTAAAAGAATTAAGACTGATTTGGCAAAAATATAACAGTTTAGGATTTTTTTTAATAATTTTCCTAAGAAAAACAGCCTATGTCTTGTCGCTTTCGACTCAACCTTGTTGGACGGGCAATTCCACGAAGACCGCTGAAGTCGAGATTCATCAGTTCCGAGAAAGCCCTAAAAGTTGCTAACTCACCGTGTCAAAACCGTTGTTGCGAAAGAAAGAGCAACAAGAGATCAGTTGCACGATGTTTCCTGATGTTTTGCTTCTGTTTCTCTGTTCCATTTGGTCCCTCCTTGTCCATAAGCACAGACGTCATCTTATACGTCTGAGTCTCTCTCTAGAAGACATTGGTCCACGCTACACGCGTCGTCGCGATCCGCCGGATCGTCGCTGTGGCTGAGTTAACGCCAAGCATCATCAACGCCGACTTGTCACCATTCACCAAGCCATTACTCCGTCTCTGGAACTGGTCTCTATGTGTGTGAGTGTCGTGCTCAAGAGCGACTAGTGACGAGCTCGAGCTCTCAATGCCGCGCTCGAGCACTAACTCACAATGAGATCACCTGCTCGTTGTCAATGGAGGTGATAAATTCAATGAAGATTGTTTCGAAATGGATACGTTCCCAAATCGTTAAGACCAATATGTACATGTTAATCTACTAATTAATTCCTAGATGTGATTATTATTATTTATTGTGCCATTGAATACTACATTATTGAGTTGTTTGTTGAGTGTATTTTTTGAATTTGAATGCACTTTGAAAAAAAATTAGAACTTAATTGTACTTTAAATAGATCAAGATGTTCACTAATCATGCTTTTGACGTGAACAAATCCATGTCACTTGCTTATTTGTAAATTAAATTTCTAAGATTCACAAACCAAAAATAAGCAAACATTCCGGTCACGTAGCAACAATTTGACTTTCTCTTGGTATACAATCTTGACGCAAGTTACCAAAGGGAACTCATTTCTAGGGACAATTTCTTTGAAATGAGCAAAAGAATCTATCTTCTCTGGTCACGAAGTTTCTTTAGCTTTTTCGAAAAGAATCACTTACTTTGAAAATAGAAATTTCCACACTCGTAATTTAGTGGTCAATTTAGATGATGATTTTAAAGCGTATGATTGTAACTAGCTTAATTTTCCACTAATCTTAATTGGAGAAAACTTTCTCCAATTGCTTTTGTGAAATCGTAGATCACAAGTTATGGACATCACCGGCATTTATATTTTGTCTTAATATAAATTTGAATGATGTCCGCGTCAGAAATCAATCAATCAGAAATACGGCGAGAGGATAATATAACCCTTGTCCGTGCCTCACAAGCAAATTCATTAATACACGGTTGACCTATAGTCCACGCAATAACTTCTTGTTCGGGCCACACACGTTCCATCACATTGGAAGATCCACTTGCTTGACTTTGGGCGGTTCTTGGTCATTTGCTTGACTGGGCTTTTCCAAAGACGACTCCGACTCTATCAACTTCGATCCGGATACGTCTCTCTAAAATGCACCCCTATTTCTATCGAGCCATTCCACCCAATAACTCAAAGCCGAGCAAAGATTTTCTCCATCGCACAAATCGTCTCAACATCAGGTACCAAATGGAGTCTTTCCTATTGCTAGTTCTTCTCATAACACAAGCTGGGATTAGTTGCTATGCCCGGAACAATCGCCTGTGCGCCCCTTCAGCGTGCGGCGAGGTCCGTAATATTAGCTATCCCTTTCGATTGAAGGACGACCCGAAAGGCTGCGGCGACTCGAGGTTCGAGCTGGCGTGCGAAGATAACCGCACGGTGCTATCTTTGTACGCCGGCCGATATCACGTGAAAAGGATAATACCAGACAACAATTATTATGGGGCTTATAGAAGTGGTCGATGTCGGGCTGCAAAAGAGCAACTGTTCCTCCCTTCCTCTCCACCCGTTAACAGACTCTAATTTCAGTGGGGAAGGAGAGGAACAGTACTACTTTGGACCGTCCCACGGTGACCATTCTGTCTTGCTCAAAGCAAGTGACATCTCCTTCATATATCGACCCTGAACCTTGTATAGCTTTAAACGGGACTATACATACGTCTTCCTCAATGCGGTCGCATCCGATATTGAGGATTCTTGCACCATAACCACGACAATAATGCAGCAGACTCCTTATGGCTAGAATAGAAGCATTGTACTGGAGAATCGCACGGTCTCCTACAACGACATCCACAATGCGATGGCCGACGGGTTTAATCTATCCTACTTGGTGCTTCGCGGAAGAAAATATTTCACTTTTGCTTCTTAGGCTTTCGATACCGAGGGAAAAATGCATATCCTACTGGTACGGTAAGTACGCCTTTCCATCAAAGTACTTTACCCCGATCAACATGCTAATATTTGGCTCTAGCTGTAGCTCTTTTGCCTTAAAGCCACGTACTGTAGTTTACTAGTATGAAAATCATAGTAACAGATTCAAGTGAAGTTTATAGAACTCCCGACCATCGCGATTCGGTAAGCAAAACCGAATAAAACGAATTAGCCCTCGAGGGGATTAAGATGACATGCAAATGAATTGGTTCACTGTGAAATACAGTCGTCGTTGTCAGAGAGAAAAGGAGGATCGCAATCACGTCGTGTTGTGTTTTATTCCTTTTCACGCAATGATAGTTGAAACTTGCAATATAGGACCCACTCAAACTAAGTTTGTGTTAAGTCAACATTTGAACATCTCAATTTTTTAAGTTAATCAGGATAATATTACTTCTTTACTTAAAAGTATTTTTCATTCATTGCTCAGCTAGTTTTGATTATATGTCTTAATCAATCTCTTGCTTTCTGTAGACAATTCTTCCTGGGGTACGGCGCTAAATGTTGCACTTAATACAGTTCCTGATGTCGGCTTTGTCTTTGGTACGCATGATTTCTTTTTTCACATCTACGAAACACTCACGCACTATATGTGAAGAAGCACTCTTTGTATGTTCTTTACAACAAAAATGACTATGCTTCCCTCTAATCTTAAGGCAATTTCCTACACAGTTCACTTCTTGGCAGCAAAGTTCATATTCGGAGCTCCATGTGTGTTGATACTTCTAATCTATAAGTGGATGAGGAGGCATCAAGCAATGGACGCAAACATCGAAGAATTTCTACAAGCTCACAACAACCTTTTGCCCATAAGGTACTCTTACTCGGATATCAAGAAGATCACAAAAAATTTCAAACACAAGTTAGGTGAAGGGGGATTTGGTTCCGTGTACAGAGGAGTACTTAGAAGTGGCAATGAAGTTGCGGTTAAGATTTTGAACAAAGCAAAATCTAATGGTGAAGATTTTATAAGTGAAGTGGCCACAATTGGAAGGATCCACCACGTTAATGTGGTCCAACTTGTTGGTTTTTGCTTCGATTACTCCAAACAAGCTCTTGTCTATGATTTCATGCCGAATGGATCTTTGGATAAGCACATTTTGCATAAGGATGGTGATACTTCTCTTGATTATAAGAAAATGTATGAGATCTCTCTTGGTATAGCTAGAGGGATAGAGTATTTACATCGGGGATGTGACATGCAAATTTTACACTTTGACATCAAACCTCACAACATTCTCCTTGACAAGAGTTTCACTCCCAAAGTTTCTGACTTTGGACTTGCGAGACTTTATCCCACCGGTCATAGCATAGTAACATTGACTGCAGCAAGAGGAACTTTGGGATATATGGCACCTGAGCTATTCTATAAGGACATTGGTGGTGTTTCTTACAAAGCCGATGTTTATAGTTTTGGGATGATGTTAATGGAGATGGCCGGTAGAAGGAGGAATTTAAATGCACATGCGGATGCTTCAAGTCAAATTTATTTTCCTTTGTGGATTTATGATCAACTCAGCAAAGAAAATGTGGCTGAAATGGTGAATGCCACAGAAGAGGAGAGAGAGACAACGCGGAAGATGATAATTGTTGCACTTTGGTGCATACAATTGAGCCCTCATGATCGACCGTCGATGAGCCGAGTACTTAGCATGCTAGAAGGAGAGGTCGATAAACTACAACTTCCCCCAAAACCACTTCTGTATCCGAGGGAGACTCCAGTTGATGATGTTGAGACTGAGCTAGAACTTGAAACATTCTCATCTTCCTCAAGTGCTCCAACAATTTATAGTAGTTACCGGTATGAAGACAGCAACAAGATTGTGGAATCTAGCCTTGTGTGATTGTAGAAATTGAATGCAAATTATATATAATATCATTGCTTGTACACAATTTTAGTGGTGTAATTGCTGAGGCTATCTATTGGTACTGCGCTTATGATATACTGGCCTTGATATGAATTTCAACACAGATACCTCACAAGGATTCGGCTTCAATTTAGGGCATAGTAGTTCATTTTCACGATTCTAAAGCTGATTCCTAGATATAATCAATTTGCCAAAAAATGTCAAGTTTTTAGAAACCTTCCGTCCTTATTATTAATGGGAAAGCTATGTAAAAACAATGTGCATAATTTCCACGGATGGAACCTCTGGTTGGTCCACACAATTTTCTTTTCTTGACTTGACCTAGTGTTAATGGGTTGACTTGGACATTTCAATGACACATGACACCCAACCGATATTTTCGATCGTCAGACAGAAGAACCTCCCTAGAAATGCTGATCGTTGACTAGTCAACTTGTGGACAGTAAACTATTCAAAAGCAAATGCTAGAATTCAGGTCGCCCCACAGGAGAAACGGGCCAATCTATCACTTCATAGGAAGCCTTAGAAAGTTAGAATACATTGGTTTTTTTACGAATGATTTCAAATAAAAAAGATCTCTTAAAATACTATTGAATATGCATGAACGAAAAATATTCTTATCATGCACGAAATTTATTGGACATGAATTGTTGTCTATAATGAACTTTTTTTTTCATCGGCTCATTATTTCTAAGCGACACAAGTGATAGTTTTTTGAAGAACTTTACCCAAATCATTCATTTATTTCCTGAAAATAATCGCTTGTATCTCTTTTAATAGTTAATCAACAAAAAATATTGTTGTTATTGATAATAGTTAATGTCTAAATATTTTTGTGGATGATGAAAATATTTTTCATTCATTAATTTATGGTAAGCGATACAAACGACCATTTTTAGGAAGATGTTTTTCACATTATTCATTTTTTGCAAAACAAACGCAGCCTAAAGTCCTTTGCATTTTCCCAAATATTTTCTCCAAAAGCTCAACCGAACGGGCATTTAAATTTTTAAAAACAGTTAGCATTGGTTTACAAAAATTTACAATTTAGAAAGAATTTTTGGACAACCAATCCACATGGTCAAGTGGCTTAGGTCATGTAAAAGCTACCGCAATTCATTACATATGTTAGGGGTGTGATTTATACTCCCCATCGATCGAAAGCACGGGGTCCCTCTGGTGAATAGTTACTGCTATATAATTTTTTTTTCTCTTATAATAAAGTGATGTAACAGAAAGGTGCGATGAGCTAATAATAGTTGAATCTTTTCTGAATATAGCTCTAGGTTAATGGTGAACCAACATAAAATCTTGAGTCTTGTTTTTTTTCCTCGCTTTTACGCACTATTTCGTTATGGTTGTGTGCTAAATCTTAATAATATTCCTATATGTATAGGTCCAAGGCAATTGTAGCATTTGATTAGGTGAATCCTCCTACGCATGTCAATCAGTACCGGATAATACCTAGATCAACTCGCTAATCGAGGAAGTTTCAAGTCAAACACAGCCTTCGTGTCCCTAAAACACGTCGGTCCAAGAACAAATATAGACTCTATGGCGTAATTGTAATTGACGGTTGCGTTGGGATATGGAAGAAATGTCATCGAACTTTGTCGTTGAAAATGAACGGACGCACAAAGTAGATTCATGCGGGATATTCCTCCCCGTCCTTAATAAGTTGATGGAAACTATCAACAATTAATGTCTTCGTGGGGATACGATGACTTTTACTGTATTTCTTCTTTTGTCTACATAAATAAATGAGAAAGGAAAAGTCATCATGGAAAGACACGAGAAAATGAATTTCTGGATAAGCATATTTTTGTATAATGATGGTGATAATTCTCTTGATCATAAGAAAATGTATGAGATTCTTGGATTGTTGGGGAAGGAGTATCGACAAGGAGAATGTCATATGCAAATTCTAGACATTAAGCCTCTTAACATTCTCCAAAACTTTTTAAATTTGGGCTTGTGGTCTTTGTTCCAACTAATATAGCATAGTAACATTAACGGTAGCAAGAGCACCCTTGGGATATATGGTGCCCAAGCTATTTTGTAAGGAGATTAGAGGTCTTTTTATAAAGCCAAGGTTGATAGCTTGGGATGTTGTTGATAAATATGGCCGGTAGAAGGGGAAATGCAAAGGGTCAAGTCAAATTTATTTTCCCTTGCAAGTTCAGGGAATGAAAAGGGGAGGGAAATGGTAGATGCCATAGAAGAGAAAGAGAGACAACGAGGAAGTTGATGATGGTTCCTCTTTGGTGTATACCATAGAGTGCTAATAATCAACCATCAATGAGTCGGTCCTTAAGGCTGCCTATGGTAACGTTTCTGTTCCCGGAACAACTTTTGGAATAGAAATACTTTTTTGTGTTTCTGTTCCAGTAACGATTTCTGAGAACAAAAACGTGTTTAGTAACTGCATAAAGTTTTTGTTCTCGAAACAAAAAAGGAATAGAAACGCGTTTGGTAACTGTATAAAGTTTTTGTTCTCAGAACAAAAAAAGAACAAAAACGCGTTTGTTAACTGCAAAAAATTATGTTTCTAATTTTTCCATTTAATTTTATTCCTAATTTTTTCAATATGGATGAGATCAACAATTAAAAAAAATGAAAGAGAAAACAAATTAGAATTGAGCAATGAGAACATGAAATATGTCTTCCATAGATAGAAAAAATTATAGTTCTGAGTCATACATAAATGTTCCCAAGTAGATAAAAATATAATTACATAATTGAATGCAAATACTATTGATAAACTGTAATTGGAAAGTGCATTTGGATACAATTTTGACGTAAATGTCATTTGATTAAAAAAAATACCCTTTGTAAATGATCCGATGTCTCAATTAATTTTTCTTATTTAGAATTTTTTTTATTTTTTAATTTATTTCTTTAATTTTTAATTATTTATTTTTTCAAAAAAATTATTTTTATTTTTATTTTTAAATTAATTAATTAATTATTTTATTATTTCGATTTCATTTTTATTATATTTTTTTTTTGGGTAAGGTAAGAATTTATTAGCTAATCACAACGCACTTACAAAAAACAACCAGACACAAACCTCGTACCCAGGGTTACAACAAACATGTCCTCGAGGGTGCGATGGTGTAAGGCCAACCAAAATACAAACCCGAAGGACGAAAAGCCTAGACAAAAGATCCAACCAAACCCAAAGAAAGGCCAAAGACAAGGGCCAAACGTAAAACAGGAAACAAAAGGAGCAAACACAACCAACAAGAGTAAACAGCAGCAGCAGCAACCGCAACTACACCCAGGAACATCCGCAGCAGGCACCAGCAGGTATGCAGGAAGAGCAGCAGTCCATCCCATAGGCCAAAATAGGAGTAGCATCCAGAGGGAGGCGTGGGAGATCCCCTCAGTAGCAACACAACAGCCCCGCAAAGCCAGAAAGAACAAATGGCATAGACCCTAGCAACACAAGAAGTAGCGGCCACAGGTAGACCCAGTAGCACAACGCAGCTAGAGACCCTCCAGGAACAAAAAAGGGGGGGGGGGGGCAGCAAAGATGTGGACTGGTGTGTTCTCTCCGGGGCAACAGACACCTCCAAAGTTCAGCAACACAGCAGCAGTCTTAAGGAGCATAATAGCATTCACCACCACAGCAAGCATATAGATTCCAGCAGCCAAACAGAACACAGAAGGGCACACATGAGATCAACTCTTCAGATGATCCCAAGGTTGCAGCTAGATTTAGGAATGCCATTCCGAGAATAATCGCAGCAGCAACAAGGTAACACCGAAGCTGCAGCAAAGAGAACAAGCAACGAGACAGCAGGAATAGGCCAAGAACCAGCAACAGATGCAGAGTTTGGCCACTGCGGTGAAGGCAAACATAGACCAGTCACTCAAAGATGTCTGGAGGTAGTTCCCAGAGGTTTTGCACCCTTCTATTTCGCGGAGTGTCATGCACAGGCTTAAGGGACATCGCCTTGTCCCTAACGGATCTAAGGAGGTGTTTCTTCATAGCTGGGATGAAAAGGAGTTGTTCCCAGAAAAGGATACCATTTCTATGATCCCAAATGAGGTGGCATAGAGCTGCAAATGAGTATCTAGCAATTTTTTGACGAAAAGAGTCACCCCCAAGGGTCTTCATCAACCAGCGAATCGTATCATGCCACTCCCTATTTCTCCACACTAGGCCATTTCTCGAAGCTCAGAAAGTAATGAGGTCAGCCGAGGTGGGACATCGAAAGTAAAAGTGCTCAATGGAATCTGGTCTACGGCAGCAGAAAGCACATTGCCCATCATCAATCCTTCTATAGTTGAGTAGCAACATCTGGGTTGGGAAACGGTTCAGGGATATAATCCACAACAAGAAGGAATGGCGTGGTACGATGTCTCGGTTCCAGACAAACTTCTGCCATGGAACCAGTATCCCTCGTTCCCTAATATGTTCCAGACAAACTTCTGCCGAGGGTCTTTATTATATTATATTATTTTTATTATTTCGAAAAAAATTATTTTTTTATTTTTATCATTTTATTTTAAATTAATTTCTTTGATTATTTTTTTTATCATTTTAATTTTATTATTTCGATTTTAATATTTTTATTTTGATTTTTAATCTTTTTTATTTTTCAAAAAAATTATTTTTTATTTTAATTATGTTTTATTCTTTAATTATGTTTTATTTTTACTTACTTTCAAAAAAGTATTCCCAATTGTTTCCAAAAAATGTTTCAAATGTGTTTCTAAAAAATGTTCCGAGAACACAAAAGTAATTTTTTTTATTTCTTGTTTTTGCTCCAAAAGTGTTTTTATTTGTTAAAAGTGTTCCCGAAACACTATGGGAACATTTTTTTTGACCATACGCGTTTCTGAAGCGTTATCATACGCAACCTAATATGCTAGAAGGAGAGATTGGTAAACTACAACTTCTCCCAAAACCACTTATGTTTCTTATAGAGATGCCAGTTTATGATGTTGAGATTGAGATAGAACTTCAAAAATTCTCATCTTTTTCAGGCGTTCAAACAATTTCTAATATTTATCAGTACGAGCACAATGACAAGATTGCATAATATAGTTTTGAGTGATTGTAGAAATTGAATGCAAATTTGAAATAGTAGTATCACTTCTACAGGATTTTAGTGATGTAATCCTTGGGCAATCTATTGGTACAGCACATATGATATATTGTCAAAAAAAATGTCAAATTTAGAAACCTTCCTTGTTAATGGGAAAGCTATCTACAACAATATCTGCAAAATTTCCACTGACGGAACCTTCAGTTGGTCCACACAATTTACTTTTCTTGACTTGACTTTATGCTAATTGATTGATTAGGACATTTCAATGACAGATGACACCCAACCATCCCATCATTGAGCCTCCACCTAAGCTCATCAAACAAAGGAACCTCCCCTAAAATCCATCACCGTGTTAAAGACCGTAACCAAGAGATGGTTCACATCAGCAGAAAACCACAAGTGTTTCCTTATCTCTTGCTTCTTCTCTCTGTTTCACTTGGCTCCTCTTTGTCTGCATGCATAGACAGCATCTTACCCGGTGAGTCTCTCTCCCGAAATCAGACATTAATCTCTCAACGAGGGACATTCAAGATGAAATATTGAGATAAAGGTGGTACGGATTGCTACAGAATAGATAAGATCATGGGTTTGGCTGTCGGCTCGCCCTATCTTAGTCCAAAAGTGCAAAAACGAACATGCTTTGAGAAATCGACAAACGAAAAAGTTCGACCAGCTCAAAGTTTCTTGCCAACCGATCTGATGAGGTTTAACTAATCGAATCGGAAGAATCACAAAGATGAGAAAAACGAACAACGCAATTTACCCAGGTTCACCTAGAAAAGGGCTACGTCCTGCAGTCTGTATTATTAGGTTTTCTGTCGCACGGTTACAATGAACGAAAAACAATATATATAGGCTCAAAAAACGGGCCCCACAACTAATGGACCAAATTAAATAAAAGCCAAAAACCGAAATTTTCTCGGGGGCGTTGTCCCCACGCTCCTGCCCGCTCACCGGCGAGCAGGGTAGCCGCCCGCTCACCGGGGAGCGGAATCCCCGCCCGCTGACCGGCCAACGGGACCTCTGTGTCGGGGGCACTGCCCCCGAACCCCCGCATTCCGTGCGTAAGGATCACATATCGTTGGTTCATACTTCTGTTTCTCTAAGCTCACGTGGGCATGCCTGATGTGAGAAACAAGGGTCCTCGAAGTATTTGCCAACTCCAACACGATCATCCAATTAAACTTGAGAAATCATACGTGAAATTCATGAAAATGAGCGGAATTCACATAGCACAACATTTGAGCAATGTACTTCGAAATATGCTTGTACTAGTATAAGGATGGACCTCTCTATTAAGTAGACTGGTTCGAGTCTATTCTCTTGTTACTCCACCGTGTTTGAACTCCAACCTTCCTTGGCCAACACTCAACAGCAAAGTTGCAAGAAAAGTTGATGCTGGAAGGGTCAGAGAAATGCTAACCCTCGTTTGGGACGTCACTAAAATTTTCTTAGTTTGTTTAAATTAAACTAGGCTCTGTAGAATATCCAATGAGTACGTTAATTAAGAGGGAGAGAGATAGCTTGTCTGCCTCTTAATTATAAGTTGCTTTGATCTTGGTAGGGAAAATATATTCCGTTCATACGGGATACATATATGAAGTAACGCACAAAATCTAAAAAAGAACCTTCAGACATCTTGCTGTGCGAGAATGCATGACAAGGAGTTTGATGGGGAATCTAGGTATTATTTTAAACTTAGACAAAATGACACAAATGGTCATTATTGAAATTTGATTCAATGTGTAATACAGTCCTTCAAATTTTAATTTGATCAATATGATTCCTGAACTTCAACATAATATGCAATGTGGTCTTTGAATTTCTAACTCGACCAATATGGTTCCTCAACTTTTGGAACATGTTCGACTTAGTTCTGAACTTGAATCAATGGAAGGATTGCATTGAACATCTTTCTATAGTTCACGGACTAAGTTGAACATGTTCCAAAAGTTCAGGATCCATATTGATCAAATTAAAAGTCTAGGGACCACTTTCCATATTATGTTAAAGTTCGGGGACTATATTGGTCAAATTAAAGTTTAAAGACTACATTGCACGTTGCATCAAAGTTTAGGGACCATTTTGTCATTATCCCTTAAACTTATGGGTTAATGGTCCATTTTCACAACGGATTGAATCCTTCCAAAATGGACGAATCTTTACTAAAAGGATCACGTCTCATTCTAGTGAAGGATCAGCAGCAGCTTCCTCGTTGCTATAGGCCTATGTCAATTTGTCTGGTTACTATTCTGGCGAATTTCACATATGACCGCCCAACAGTAGCCTGTTTTAATTAAGCCTTAATTAATCACCAGCTTGGCTTTCACAATTTCAAGGAATAATATTTGCTCGCCCCAATGTGATCTACATTAATTAAAACTAATAAAGGGGTTGGTCTACTAAAGTATGACATATACTCTTAATATATTTTAGTATGGGTTGGCTTAATGTAGGTTAAAGAGGCACGACCCGTGATGAGAGGATCCACACTGAAACCACTGTAAACGGCACAAATTCCCCCTCTAGCAATTTGTCTCAGAAATTTTCAAAACACACCCTTCATTTTGTGGTGGTGTTCTCATTGACCAATTATAAACCAAAAGGAATAGAGGGGAAGACTTCGTTTTCTTGACCATGTTGAGATCTGCCTCGACTCAATTGTCCAACTGCAATTACTACACGGGAAAGTGCCTGAAAGCGCTCAAGACAATTAGATCTGCCATGAAATCGGTGGTGGTCAATGAGTCTCGTATGGAAGCATCCTTGCTCCGTCTTCACTTCCATGATTGCTTCGTCAATGCTAATTAAGTCTCATTGGGTTTCTCACTCTGCTCTATGTTTTTCACTTTGCATCCATTTCATTCTTTTGTGCATGTGTTGCATCTTATTTTACATGCAAGCTTTTAGTTCATTCCCAATCCATAAAGGGATTATTCCTTCAGCATGTATTTTTGATTTATCATTGCATGTTTGATAAATTCCCCGTCATTTGAAAAATAAAAACAATTTTCACATCGAATGTTAAAAGAAATGTGAAACCTGGTGTCTCTAAAAAAGTATTTTCTTACCTCATAAGTTCAATATTTTGATTATCCTTTCTGGTTAAGATGAAATATTGTTGTTCTTTTCTTTGCTTTTCTTTTCTTTTTTTTGGGACAGGGATGCGATGCATCGATTCTGCTAGATGACACTGTGACCTTTACTGGGGAGAAGACAGCATTTCCCAACATGAACTCCATGAGGGGATTTGATGGGATCGATGCCATCAAGTTGGAATTGGAGAAATTGTGCCCCGGTGTCATCTCGTATGTTGACATCTTAGCCATTGTTGCTAGGGACTCCATCGTGGAAGTAATTGCCAACCCGCGATATTTCTTGGAACATAATTTTATTATTAAGTTTCCTAAACTTCTATGGATTCAATTAATTTGATCTTCAGTTGGGTGAACGGAGTTGGCAAGTTCAACTAGGAAGAAGAGATTCCACCGCGGCGAGCCTAAACGCTGCTAATAACAACCTCCCAGCTGCAACTCTTGATCTCGGTGCCCTCGTCACCTCTTTCTCTAACAATGGCTTCACCGCCAAAGAAATGGTGGCACTCTCAGGAACCCACACCATTGGCCAGGCCAGGTGCGGGATGTTCCGGGCCCGGCTCTACAACGAGAAGGACATAAGCTCGTTGTTCGCCACATCTTTAAAGGCCAATTGCCCGGCTCGGGAGGCGACAGCGATGTTTCCCCTCTCCACGTCACGAGCCTGACGTCCTTCGACAACGCCTGCTTCAGCAACTTAATGAGCCAAGAGGGCCTGCTTCATTTCGGACCAGCAGTTGTTCAGTGGGGTTCGATGAACGCTCATGTGACTACCTACAGCAAGAACATGGGCTCGTTCAAGAACGATTTTGCCAAGGCCACGGTCAAGATTGGAGGCCTTAGCCCTCTCATTGGATCTACTGGTCAGATCAGGACAAATTGCAGAAGAGTCAATTGATTTTAATCCTGGCTATTGTTCTCTTCATGATGTTTTTTCCCCTTTAGTTAACCTTTTATTCTCATAACCTTTCTAGACAATTGATGGTCAAGTGTAATAGCTTGGTACTTTTGGGTTTGATAGTAACTTTGTTTCTAGTCAATTTCATGGCGAGTGATCGTAATTTGTTTATATTATAAGATTAGGTTATATTTATATCATACCGTGGATTACGTTCTTTCTCGAAAGAAACAAGGGCTCATCAATTGTATATGTGGATCTCTATATCGGACGTTAAATAATGATGCCCTTAAGGCACCAAGCTCTTGGATTCACAAGACTTGACATGTGTGTCCGACGCATTCACATTCATCACAATTGCTCCTGAGGAATCTAAGCATCATCAATAATGTATTTTCTTGTGAATAGGGATTTCAAATGCAATACCAAAGGCAAAGATATTTCCTACGCTCTTGTGTCGTTATTGTGACTATTCATTTAATGAATTATAGAGTGGTAATTCAGGAAAGAACTAATCTTGGTGCAATGCAGATCAAACGATGGCTCAAGCTCGATTGATCAACTTGGCACTCTCATACTTGATCTATCATCACTCTGGTTGGATTGACGTACATTGGGTCAATGGTCGCTTTTTGTCGGCCGCGGGATCGTGCAATGACATTTTTGCCATGCCAAAGGCAAGGGCCATGGCAAGGTAGAAGCAGCCTTACAAAACACTGTACTTAGAATATATTCCGTTCACAGCGCAAATGTAGAAGTAATTTTTGCATACACTTGTGACGGGGGAGCCAGAATATTCAGTAGTGCAAGCAATGTTATCTATAGTCATTGAGCAATTTAGAAAAAATTCATATGATGAAAAAAAAAATCAAATTAGAGCTGTTCAAGATGATGTAGCCTCTTGTAGGCTCTTATTATATAGGGATAAGTGCATTGAAAGTCGTAAAACTTATCATGAAAGCGTAAATTGATCTTAAAATTTTCAAAAAGTGTAATGAAATTCTAAAACTCTTTTTTTAAAAAATTTTAGGACTCGAATGCATATTCGTGACAATTTTTAGGGGTCAATTGTATTTTTTTTAAAATTTGAGAATTGAATTGAACTTTTTCTTGACAAATTTTAGTGTTCATAATGCACTTTTCCCGAAAGGGGAAAAAAAAAAAAAAGAGCAACCGTGTGGGGACCAAGCTAGCTAAATAGCTCTGCATGCATTGGCTGCGTTCGGGCGCACCTCTCTGACTTTCCCCGATCTACACGCTTAAAATATATAATTTGTAAGGAAAGATAACGAGACATGTGATGACTCATCACTGATGAGGAATGAATGAGCATCGAGTATGGTGACCATATTCTTAGCTGTTTATGACGTTTTAGTTTACGAGCTGTGTATCGGATATTCACGTGTTGTAGTTTATAAGCAAGACATTACTTTTTCTATTTACCTCCGATATTTCTCTTATCCGAGTAAAAGTCAGTACTTTTTTTTTTTTTTTTGCAAGGAAACAGCGATTGTGATGACCAAGAAATGTTTTTGTGGAATGTTTTACGGAACCGGTTGATAATTTTCCTGCCCATTACGCCAGGTAGGAGGTCTGCCTTGATTATCGATGGTCACGTTAGGTCCGTATGGTAAAGGCACGAGATCGGGTCGAGACATGACGCTATACGAAACAGCCCAGAAAGTTGCGCGCAACTCCGTCCTCGTGTACCTTCATCTCCTTATACCGCCATTCGCCAATGTCTCTCTGATTGGACCGACGCTCACCACAAGGCCATCAAGCGCAACCTCACGGTGCCCAATTTGCCTTAGGCTTTGCCCCGGAACCGTCGTTCCCCTATTCACAACTAAATTTGGTGTCCCGATAGTCATTGTTTCAATAGGAAAATTAGGAATTGAATCCAGGCCCTAAAAAAATTTTGGATAAATTTTGCATATTGAATTAGCAAGAAAGAAAAACCAAAAAGCCCTAAATATACTGCAATTGCATTTATACCAATTCCATCCATTTGGCCGGCCAGTACTGACGAGGATAATTTTTAATTATATTTTACGAGTTTTCAAATTTTAAAAATATTTTTACTTTTTTCTTTTCTTTCTCTTTATTTTTTCTCCATATCCTTCCTCCACTCGATCGCAGTCCGGCGAGGGTGAGCCTCACCATCGTTGGGCGAGGTCAGGCCTCATCGCTGTTGGGCGAGGTCGACCTCGCCGGCCGTACCTTTGGTTGGTCGCTGAGGCTGGCCATCAAATGGAGGGAGAAGATGGAAACAAAAAAAGAGATAGAAAATAATAAAAGAAAAAAGAAAAAAAAACTAAAAAAATGTTAAAATATTATTAAAATTATTCACGTCAACATCGGCCGGCCAAATAGACTGATTGACACAAATGTAAAAATATTTAAGACTCAATTAAAAAAAAATTAGGTCTGAATTGATACAATTATAATAGGCTTAGCAGTATTTTGGTAACTACCTTGATTTAAAAGCATTCTGCATATAAATAGGTTCATTAATTGCATTTTAATTGTGCCGATGGTGGATGGTTATGAGCCTAGCTAGTTGTTTTACCTGGAGTGAGCCCACGAAGACAATGAAATTCGGAGCCCGTGAGAGGGTTTTAGCCCTTTTGAGTTTAAAGGCTTCGAGGTTGACCACCTTTTGACCGTAAAGAAATTTTATGTTCGACGTCTAATCCACTCGATATTTCCTCCTGTGCAAAACTCATTAGTTGAACTTAAATTGTTTAGAAACACTCGTGATGATTATAATCTATCAATTACGTGCAATGCTCATGCAACTTTGTCATGGACCATGCTATCTCGATGATGATCATAATTGCCTAAATCTCCTAGAATTCGTGTTATTGCATTTGAAATAATCAATTCTTAATATCAAGCTGCCCCCCCACGCACACACGTACGTGCCCTAACCCGGCCAACCCGGCCACGAAGGCAGAAATGGATCCCAAAGCTCGCTCTCCTTGGATGGCCATTACTTCGATATTCTCACGGAAAACAAGGAATTGTTCCATTTGACATCGCGATATTGTCACGGAAAACAAGCAGCTTTGGTCGCTGGCCGCGTTGTCCTCCAAGTTTGGCAGTTGGATGAAGCAGATGAGGGCCGTCAGGGTGCTCACAGGAACTGCCGGAGAGATCTGGAAAAAATGTCGTCTGGTGAATCAATTGTAAGGGGGAACGATCAGTTGATGTTGTGAGCCATGGTTTCGATCATTGTTTCTCTTTAACATAATTATTTGTGGTTTCGTAATTTGACAATGCGGTGAAGTGTTCTTTACAAGTCTTGATCAATATAAGGGCGTGTTTTTCTTTTTTCCGAAAAAAAATCCATAAAAAGGAAAAACGATTTCTCGAAAATCATTTTTCAGTAAATAAAAAAAATTGAATTTTTTTGTTACTTTGAATTTTGGTATAATAAAATTTAATTTTATATTATAATAGAATATGTATATTACTATGTTTATGTTTATTACATATTTTAGGTATATTGTATAGCTTACTATTTAATAAAATTTTATTAGAGAATGATGGAAGATGAAAAAAGACATAAGAAAACAAAAGAAATTTAAAAAAAAAAGAGAGGGAAAATAATAAAAAAATAAAAAATAAAATGAATTAGGCAAGAGTACCGTGAGAGATTCTTAACATTCCTTTTTGTGCTTTTTTAGGTTCATATACACTGAGATGCCATTCATACCCAAAAATAAATATAATAAGATGTGAGACTACCCGAGTTATAACTATGATCCACCAAATAATGGATATGATAGAGTAAAATTCCTGGATTTAATTACCCATCTTATATAGTCCTTTCTTGGCTAGAAATTCAAATGACCAAATGCAACCCAAAAAGCTTATCATTCGAGAAAAATAACTTTTGAAATATGGATATTAAAATTTGTATCCACTTTTATCTCACATCCCCCATGAGATATTTTTATCCAGATAAATATTATCATATTTTGAATTTTATCCTAATTACCACTAGTAGCCTCCAATGATTTGCAACGGGAAAAGAGTCCAAAAAGACCTAAACCTTTTGCATTGATGCCAATTCAGTCATAAACGTTTCAATTAAGCCAATTTAGTACTAAACATCTTGCATTAGTGCTAATTTAGTTCTAAACCTTTCAACTATGCTAATTTAGTCCTAAATCTTTTGTAGTTGTGCCAATTAAGTCAATCCGGCCAATTTTAGCTAGAAATCGCTAATGTGGATGCCGCTTGTCCTGCGAGGCATGCCTGGTGCTGACATAGACATTTTTAAAAAAATATTCTTAATTCTTTTTGAGTAATTTTTTGGTTTATTATATTTATTTATTTTTTTTTTTACATAGCGCCAGCAACACTGATAGAGAATGGAATTGCAGCAATAGTCCTACTCCTATCGCGGCTGGACTCCCAACAACTCCAAACGGCCAGCTAACGCTCTCTGAAGACTTCCAGCAGATATCTCGAAGTGATGATGATCATTGACAGATATAGGGGGAGTGAAGCTGGCATAAAGAGTTAGACCCTGCGAGAATCCACATAGACTTGAACTGTTTTAACTCTTTGAGTGTGTGGCTAACTAATGCGATCCATTATTCCATCTATAGTGTTTATGGGCTCCTCATCCATGGAATCCTTACATCTACATTGAGGGTGGTCAGATCAAATGAAGTGAAATGGATCACACCCGGCCGTGGCATAAGATTTGTATCCGTGGACTGCTTTGTCTTCATCTGGTGATGCTTCCAACTTCTTTTATTCTCTCGCTTTCATTTGTGTCGAATAAAGGAAAATATAATGGCCCAGGGAGGAGGGGATTTTTTTTTTTTCGTGCGTGTGTCTGATCTTAAGTTTAAAAAATGTGGGGGTCTGAGTAATTCAATTTGTCTTGGGAGTATGCTTTTCTATGTCGAAGCCAAAAAGAGAATGTGACATACTAAACAAGTCATAAAAATGAGAAATCTAGGAAATTGAGTGGGAGAGAAAAATTCATTTGACTCAATTAGAAAGGTTATCCCCTACTATAATACAATCGTATGAGGGTGCTAAGGATCCTTTTGTTTTTTACAGAATATCTGGCTCTTTGTCTCCCACTCTGCCTATGTCGTTTTATTTTTCTTATCATCAACTTTTAATTTTTTTTTTCTTTTATTTAATTCTAAACTTTGTGAAGTTGGGAAGTCTTCATCAAAGCAAGTCGCTCAAGAACATGCTGTTTCTGCGAAAGCGACTGTACAACCATCGGATAAGTGACCGTAAATCTTTTTTCTGCACACTAATGACATTGCCTCAACAGGTGGCCAAAATCTATATGTGTTTGATCTCGATGACTTTGTCGATCTATTTCCTTCAAATTATCGACTACCGAAGAATTTTTCCGACAATCTCTACACTAATGTAATCATCTTGTTGTTGGTGTTTGTTTGCAAAACAAACAAATAAGGCAATATTCTCATCCCACATAGGAGAGATGAGAGAGTGCAAAACACTTTAATATGAAAAGGCTATTGTTGTTTTTTAAATAGATACAGTTAACGAGCTCGGTGTCTATTCAGCTCATGCGTCAGTTTTTGATGAGGTTGGATGAACTGTTTAAACATTTGTATGATGCCCTTATGGCCCTTCACACTCATATAGTTAGTAGAGGCAAGGGCCTTCCAAAAAGCGGGGTATGCTGCTAAGCAATGGCATACACACGGCATTCTCTAGTAAAAGGCGAAAGAATAGTTTGCTCTGTGCGCACCATGCAGCTATCTGATTTCCACAAGTAGTAGCCACACCGTTTTTTTTTTTTTCCAAAATAGGTTTTAAAAAATTAGGGCCAAAACTTTTTTACTTACCAAAAAGGGGCCTGCGCGTGTGCGGCACTCTAATTGCCGCACTAGGCCCGCGCAGCAATTGGGCTGCCACACGGGCCCGTGCGGCACCCATACTACCGAACAGCTGCATGGGCCCGTGCAACGCCCATACTGTCGAATAGCCGCACGGGCCCCTAGGCTCATATGTGGCTATGGGCTTTTTTTCGTTTTTTATGTGTTTTTAATTATTTTATATTTATAACATTTATATTTATATAATTTTTTAAATATAATTTTTTTTTATTTTGAAGCTTATTTTATAACATAATTATCAATAATTAATTGAATAAGTTGTTAAGATATATGTAATTAATTTAATTAGTATGTAAATAATTAATAAAAAATATTCACAGGGCCCGTACGGCAGAATTTTTTTTAAAATTTCATATTTTTTTTACTTATTTTTAATTATTTTATATTTATAACATTTATATTGATAATTATGTTATAAAAATAAGCTTAAAAATAAAAAAAAATTATATTTACAAAGTTATATAAATATAAATGCTAAAAATATAAAACAATTAAAAATAAGTAAAAAAAATACCAAAAAAAAAAAGGCCGCGGCCACATATGGGCTCGTGCGGCAACCCAATTGCCACACAAGCCCAGTGCAGCAACTAGAGTGCCGCACGGGAAACTACCGCACGAACCTCTTTTTAGTAAATTAAAAAAAAATTTGCCCTAATTTGGTAAATTTTTCTAACTTATTTTGGAAAAAAAACCTCCACATTGCATAGCCTTTCGTATGATCTCTACATCTTGCTTTGGTCGGTGTGGGACTGAGATTCACCAATGGGGGAAACCATTTCTCGTTCACTGTGCGGCCCTCTTGGAATTGCAAGGTTTAGGCCTCTGGTCCTGGTCCAGACATGTGCATGGGTTAGGAAATCACAGGAAAATAACTTGTAGCTTCTTCTTCTTAGTATACACCAAACATGTCAATCTCCACTCCATCATCACGTTGCAAAAGTTAACTCCTTGATTATGAATATAGGCATGGATTCATCTTAGTCTTAACGCCTCCTAAGTCCTATACAAATACATATGCAGCACTACGGTTTTATTATGAAATTTTCAGTAACCAATATAGATAAAAGTTACTAGTAAAACTATATTGTCCAGAGTAGCTGTATACGTAAAAATACAATTTACATATCAAAATCCAACGTTTAACATATTGGTCCACGGGTACAACGCTTGCATGATAAGTGTTTTAGAATGAACAAAAAAAGATTTAAAATCCTCAAAAGTAGTGGCTCTCGGCCACTCTATGTAGAAATGTAAAATTATATCTACACGGGCTAATAGACAATAGTTTGACAGTGGACATGATTGGAGACTTGACCCATGAACACACCGAGCTTTGCCCAAGAAAACGCGTACGCCATTATTTTTTGGGGACGAAGACGACTAGACAGAGTCAAGCTTTTAGCACAATTCACAAAAGAGTTTTAGCCAACCGATCCACATGGTCAAGCGGTGATGTTCATGTAAAAAAGCAAAGTAAGTATATATGGGTCCAAAAACGTTCTCCTTATTTGATAACATGAACCCTCCCGAGCGTCTGAATTTGTACCGGATAGTACCTAAATGAACTCGCTAATGGAGGAAGTTTCAAGTCTGAAAGAGCCCTTGTGTCCCTAAAACGCGTTGGTCCATGAACAAATGTAGACTATATGGTCTTATTTTAATTGACAGTTGCGTCGAGGTAAGGAAGACATCCACTTTCGCTGGGGAAAATGGACAGACGCACGTGGTTAGATCCATAGGGGGTATTCCACTCGCTCCTTAAGAAGTTTGCTGTATGAATGGTTATTAATACGTCATTGATCCTTAATGAAAATTACTCACGTTGGTGGGGATACGATGATTTCTTTTTTCTCCTTTTCTAAACATTAATGAATGAGAAAGTAAAAATCAATCGTGGGAAGAGACGACAAAATGGATCCTTGGATAAGCACATTTTCTATAAAGATCGTGAAAATTTTCTTAGTTATAGAAAATGTATGAGTTCTCTCTTGCATAGCCAGTGGCCGGTGGGGGTCGCGGCCGGAGGAAAAGAAAAAAGAAACACAGGAAAATAGAAAAAGAAAAAGAAATAAAAAACTGAAAAAACTGAAAAAATAAAAATATTCATAAAATATTAAGATATTATTATAAATTATCCACGTCAGCACTGCGGTATCTACCTCAGCAACTTTCGGCCAATAGGACCAAAGTGACAAAATGTGAAAAAGGTTTAAGATTAAATTGGTAAACCTAAAAAGGTTTAATACTTTTTTTAATAATTTTTCCGTCACATAGTGCTTATTTTATCAAGTGACTTCCTTGTTATCCTAACTTCAAGTATTATATCCTTCACTTCACGTCCCTTTTGAAGCCCTCTTCTATGTCTGTCATTCAAGACTCCATTTCATGCCGAAATCAATTTTAGTTGGGAGAGACCGCCTCCAAGATCTGAGAGTCTTTGCGATGTTCAAGTCCGCGTCTAAAAGATAATTTTCACTAAAACATAGTAGTGGATAAAGGTGGCACGGATTGCTACTGAATAGATCCGTTCATGTGTTTGGCAATCGGCTCGCCCTATCCTAGCGCATTGTCCAAACGTGCAATTGAATGTGCTTCGAGTAATCGACATACAAAAAAGCTCGACCAGCCCGAGTTGCCCGCCAACGGATCATCCAATTAAACTCGAGAAATCACCCCTGAAATTCTGGAAAATGAGCAGTGTATTTCGAAATACTCTTGTGTCAGTACGAGGATGGACCTCTAGAGAGGTCCATCCTCGTACTGACACAAGAGTATTTCGAAATACACTGCTCATTTTCCAGAATTTCAGGGGTGATTTCTCGAGTTTAATTGGATGATCCGTTGGCGGGCAACTCGGCTGGTCGAGCTTTTTTGTATGTCGATTACTCGAAGCACATTCAATTGCACGTTTGGACAATGCGCTAGATAGGGCGAGCCGATTGCCAAACACATGAACGGATCTATTCAGTAGCACTCCGTGCCACCTTTATCCACTACTATGTTTTAGTGAAAATTATCTTTTAGACGCGGACTTGAACATCGCAAAGACTCTCAGATCTTGGAGGCGGTCTCTCCCAACTAAAATTTGATTTCGGCATGAAATGGAGTCTTGAATGACAGACATAGAAGAGGGCTTCAAAGGGACGTGAAGTGAAGGATATAATACTTGAAGTTAGGATAACAAGGAAGTCACTTGATAAAATAAGCACTATGTGACGGAAAAATTATTAAAAAAAGTATTAAACCTTTTTAGGTTTACCAATTTAATCTTAAACCTTTTTCACATTTTGTCACTTTGGTCCTATTGGCCGAAAGTTGCTGAGGTAGATACCGGCAGTGCTGACGTGGATAATTTATAATAATATCTTAATATTTTATGAATATTTTTATTTTTTCAGTTTTTTTCAGTTTTTTATTTCTTTTTCTTTTTCTATTTTCCTGTGTTTCTTTTTTCTTTTCCTCCGGCCGCGACCCCCACCGGCCACTGGCTATGCCAAGAGAGAACTCATACATTTTCTTATAACTAAGAAAATTTTCACGATCTTTATAGAAAATGTGCTTATCCAAGGATCCATTTTGTCGTCTCTTCCACGATTGATTTTTACTTTCTCATTCATTAATGTTTAGAAAAGGAGAAAAAAGAAATCATCGTATCCCCACCAACGTGAGTAATTTTCATTAAGGATCAATGACGTATTAATAACCATTCATACAGCAACTTCTTAAGGAGCGAGTGGAATACCCCCTATGGATCTAACCACGTGCGTCTGTCCATTTTCCCAGCGAAAGTGGATGTCCTTCCTTACCTCGACGCAACTGTCAATTAAAATAAGACCATATAGTCTACATTTGTTCATGGACCAACGCGTTTTAGGGACACAAGGGCTCTTTCAGACTTGAAACTTCCTCCATTAGCGAGTTCATTTAGGTACTATCCGGTACAAATTCAGACGCTCGGGAGGGTTCATGTTATCAAATAAGGAGAACGTTTTTGGACCCATATATACTTACTTTGCTTTTTTACATGAACATCACCGCTTGACCATGTGGATCGGTTGGCTAAAAACTCTTTTGTGAATTGTGCTAAAAGCTTGACTCTGTCTAGTCGTCTTCGTCCCCAAAAAATAATGGCGTACGCGTTTTCTTGGGCAAAGCTCGGTGTGTTCATGGGTCAAGTCTCCAATCATGTCCACTGTCAAACTATTGTCTATTAGCCCGTGTAGATATAATTTTACATTTCTACATAGAGTGGCCGAGAGCCACTTACTTTTTGAGGATTTTAAATCTTTTTTTGTTCATTCTAAAACACTTATCATGCAAGCGTTGTACCCGTGGACCAATATGTTAAACGTTGGATTTTGATATGTAAATTGTATTTTTACGTATACAGCTACTCTGGACAATATAGTTTTACTAGTAACTTTTATCTATATTGGTTACTGAAAATTTCATAATAAAACCGTAGTGCTGCATATGTATTTGTATAGGACTTAGGAGGCGTTAAGACTAAGATGAATCCATGCCTATATTCATAATCAAGGAGTTAACTTTTGCAACGTGATGATGGAGTGGAGATTGACATGTTTGGTGTATACTAAGAAGAAGAAGCTACAAGTTATTTTCCTGTGATTTCCTAACCCATGCACATGTCTGGACCAGGACCAGAGGCCTAAACCTTGCAATTCCAAGAGGGCCGCACAGTGAACGAGAAATGGTTTCCCCCATTGGTGAATCTCAGTCCACACCGACCAAAGCAAGATGTAGAGATCATACGAAAGGCTATGCAATGTGGAGGTTTTTTTTTCCAAAATAAGTTAGAAAAATTTACCAAATTAGGGCAAATTTTTTTTTAATTTACTAAAAAGAGGTTCGTGCGGTAGTTTCCCGTGCGGCACTCTAGTTGCTGCACTGGGCTTGTGTGGCAATTGGGTTGCCGCACGAGCCCATATGTGGCCGCGGCCTTTTTTTTTTTGGTATTTTTTTTACTTATTTTTTAATTGTTTTATATTTTTAGCATTTATATTTATATAACTTTGTAAATATAATTTTTTTTTATTTTTAAGCTTATTTTTATAACATAATTATCAATATAAATGTTATAAATATAAAATAATTAAAAATAAGTAAAAAAAATATGAAATTTTAAAAAAAATTCTGCCGTACGGGCCCTGTGAATATTTTTTATTAATTATTTACATACTAATTAAATTAATTACATATATCTTAACAACTTATTCAATTAATTATTGATAATTATGTTATAAAATAAGCTTCAAATAAAAAAAATTATATTTAAAAAATTATATAAATATAAATGTTATAAATATAAAATAATTAAAAACACATAAAAAACGAAAAAAGCCCATAGCCACATATGAGCCTAGGGGCCCGTGCGGCTATTCGACAGTATGGGCGTTGCACGGGCCCATGCAGCTGTTCGGTAGTATGGGTGCCGCACGGGCCCGTGTGGCAGCCCAATTGCTGCGCGGGCCTAGTGCGGCAATTAGAGTGCCGCACACGCGCAGGCCCCTTTTTGGTAAGTAAAAAAGTTTTGGCCCTAATTTTTTAAACCTATTTTGGAAAAAAAAAAAAACGGTGTGGCTACTACTTGTGGAAATCAGATAGCTGCATGGTGCGCACAGAGCAAACTATTCTTTCGCCTTTTACTAGAGAATGCCGTGTGTATGCCATTGCTTAGCAGCATACCCCGCTTTTTGGAAGGCCCTTGCCTCTACTAACTATATGAGTGTGAAGGGCCATAAGGGCATCATACAAATGTTTAAACAGTTCATCCAACCTCATCAAAAACTGACGCATGAGCTGAATAGACACCGAGCTCGTTAACTGTATCTATTTAAAAAACAACAATAGCCTTTTCATATTTAAAGTGTTTTGCACTCTCTCATCTCTCCTATGTGGGATGAGAATATTGCCTTATTTGTTTGTTTTGCAAACAAACACCACAACAAGATGATTACATTAGTGTAGAGATTGTCGGAAAAATTCTTCGGTAGTCGATAATTTGAAGGAAATAGATCGACAAAGTCATCGAGATCAAACACATATAGATTTTGGCCACCTGTTGAGGCAATGTCATTAGTGTGCAGAAAAAAGATTTACGGTCACTTATCCGATGGTTGTACAGTCGCTTTCGCAGAAACAGCATGTTCTTGAGCGACTTGCTTTGATGAAGACTTCCCAACTTCACAAAGTTTAGAATTAAATAAAAGAAAAAAAAAATTAAAAGTTGATGATAAGAAAAATAAAACGACATAGGCAGAGTGGGAGACAAAGAGCCAGATATTCTGTAAAAAACAAAAGGATCCTTAGCACCCTCATACGATTGTATTATAGTAGGGATAACCTTTCTAATTGAGTCAAATGAATTTTTCTCTCCCACTCAATTTCCTAGATTTCTCATTTTTATGACTTGTTTAGTATGTCACATTCTCTTTTTGGCTTCGACATAGCAAAGCATACTCCCAAGACAAATTGAATTACTCAGACCCCCACATTTTTTAAACTTAAGATCAGACACACGCACGAAAAAAAAAAAAATCCCCTCCTCCCTGGGCCATTATATTTTCCTTTATTCGACACAAATGAAAGCGAGAGAATAAAAGAAGTTGGAAGCATCACCAGATGAAGACAAAGCAGTCCACGGATACAAATCTTATGTCACGGCCGGGTGTGATCCATTTCACTTCATTTGATCTGACCACCCTCAATGTAGATGTAAGGATGCCGTGGATGAGGAGCCCATAAACACTATAGATGGAATAATGGATCGCATTAGTTAGCCACACACTCAAAGAGTTAAAACAGTTCAAGTCTATGTGGATTCTCGCAGGGTCTAACTCTTTATGCCAGCTTCACTCCCCCTATATCTGTCAATGATCATCATCACTTCGAGATATCTGCTGGAAGTCTTCAGAGAGCGTTAGCTGGCCGTTTGGAGTTGTTGGGAGTCCAGCCGCGATAGGAGTAGGACTATTGCTGCAATTCCATTCTCTATCAGTGTTGCTGGCGCTATGTAAACAAAAAATTAAATAAATATAATAAACCAAAAAATTACTCAAAAAGAATTAAGAATATTTTTTTTAAAATGTCTATGTCAGCACCAGGCATGCCTCGCAGGACAACCGGCATCCACATCAGCGATTTCTAGCTAAAATTGGCCGGATTGACTTAATTGGCACAACTACAAAAGATTTAGGACTAAATTAGCATAGTTGAAAGGTTTAGAACTAAATTAGCACTAATGCAAGATGTTTAGTACTAAATTGGCTTAATTGAAAGGTTTATGACTGAATTGGCATCAATGCAAAAGGTTTAGGTCTTTTTGGACTCTTTTCCCGTTGCAAATCATTGGAGGCTACTAGTGGTAATTAGGATAAAATTCAAAATATGATAATATTTATCTGGATAAAAATATCTCATGGGGGATGTGAGATAAAAGTGGATACAAATTTTAATATCCATATTTCAAAAGTTATTTTTCTCGAATGATAAGCTTTTTGGGTTGCATTTGGTCATTTGAATTTCTAGCCAAGAAAGGACTATATAGGATGGGTAATTAAATCCAGGAATTTTACTCTATCATATCCATTATTTGGTGGATCATAGTTATAACTCGGGTAGTCTCACATCTTATCATATTTATTTTTGGGTATGAATGGCATCTCAGTGTATATGAACCTAAAAAAAGCACAAAAAGGAATGTTAAGAATCTCTCACGGTACTCTTGCCTAATTCATTTTATTTTTTATTTTTTATTATTTTCCCTCTCTTTTTTTTTTAAATTTCTTTTGTTTTCTTATGTCTTTTTTCATCTTCCATCATTCTCTAATAAATTTTATTAAATAGTAAGCTATACAATATACCTAAAATATGTAATAAACATAAACATAGTAATATACATATTCTATTATAATATAAAATTAAAGTTTATTATACCAAAATTCAAAGTAACAAAAAAATTCAATTTTTTTTATTTACTGAAAAATGATTTTCGAGAAATCGTTTTTCCTTTTTATGGATTTTTTTTCGGAAAAAAAGAAAAACACGCCCTTATATTGATCAAGACTTGTAAAGAACACTTCACCGCATTGTCAAATTACGAAACCACAAATAATTATGTTAAAGAGAAACAATGATCGAAACCATGGCTCACAACATCAACTGATCGTTCCCCCTTACAATTGATTCACCAGACGACATTTTTTCCAGATCTCTCCGGCAGTTCCTGTGAGCACCCTGATGGCCCTCATCTGCTTCATCCAACTGCCAAACTTGGAGGACAACGCGGCCAGCGACCAAAGCTGCTTGTTTTCCGTGACAATATCGCGATGTCAATGGAACAATTCCTTGTTTTCCGTGAGAATATCAAAGTAATGGCCATCCAAGGAGAGCGAGCTTTGGATCCATTTCTGCCTTCGTGGCCGGGTTGGCCGGGTTAGGGCACGTACGTGTGTGCGTGGGGGGGGGGGGGGGGGGGGGGGGCAGCTTGATATTAAGAATTGATTATTTCAAATGCAATAACACGAATTCTAGGAGATTTAGGCAATTATGATCATCATCGAGATAGCATGGTCCATT
>JAGVVM010000594.1:0-54245 GCA_019149425.1 Psidium friedrichsthalianum | reverse complement strand
TTAATGATTTCACCTCGTGGATACCACCTGCTATCATCCCATAACTTAGTGGACTGGATGCGAACCGAAGCAGTGTCAATGATCATTAGGTTTTCATTTCTGGGTTGGTGCAGTTGGATGGATCTGACTAAGTTACAGTTCAGAAAAGGAGGCATAATTCTCATTGACTTGGCACTTCCAATTATTTCCTTTAATGTTTCATGTTGCTGCTTCTTCTGATCAGATCTCTTTGTTTTTCCATATTGTGAAATCTTTTCTTCCTGCCCCGATTGTATTCAGGCCACAACTTAGACTCTGGTTGTAGAATTTGAATTTTGTTAGCCAATAGATTGTTTCAATAATGTCTTTTTTCGCCCAACTGTCCGACCACTTAAATACACGTATTCATCACATTTACATTTTATACATGGTGAACATGTTTAAGCTTAGTGTTGATTCGATTCTCAGTAAATTGTCCATCTCTAATGGGTCTTGGTGAACTGCATGGGACTCTTTTGATGAATTGACTATTGTCCAAGTGGACATGATCTCCTTTGCCAACTTTGTCAAATTCCTCTGGAGATAATGACAATGATGACAAAGCTGATGTTTTGATCGCCAGGAGCTGAACTTTTTTGTTTATTCACCTGCAGAAATAATATCATTTGCTAAGTATAATTGCTCATAACTTCATGAACCCTCTGCTTCGCAGGTTTTATGTGGCGGAAGTTCTCCTTTCTTTGGAGTACTTGCATATGCTTGGGATCATTTATAGAGACCTTAAACCAGAGAATGTTTTAGTCAGGGAAGATGGGCACATAATGCTTTCAGACTTCGATCTCTCTCTAAGATGTGCTGTCTCCCCCACTCTGGTCAAATCCTCGAACTCAAGCCTTGAGTCGAAGAACTCAGCATTCTGCGTTCAGCCTGCGTGCATGGAACCGACCTGTGTAATGCAACCAGATTGCATCCAACCTGCATGTTTCACACCACGCTTGTTTTCAAGCAAGAGCAAAAAGGAAAAGAAGAATAAACCTAGGACCGAAATATATCACCAAGTGAGCCCTCTCCCTGAGCTCATGGCAGAACCTACAAATGCTCGATCTATGTCCTTCGTTGGAACACATGAGTACTTGGCACCTGAAATAATTAAAGGTGAAGGACATGGCAGTGCAGTAGATTGGTGGACATTCGGAATCTTTCTTTATGAGCTTTTGTTTGGGAAGACCCATTCAAGGGGGCGGGGAACCGAGCTACCCTGATGAACGTTGTGGGGCAGTCTTTGAGATTTCCTGAGACACCGAATGTGAGCTTCGCTGCGAGAGACTTGATCAGAGGGTTACTTGTTAAGGAACCACAGCATCGGCTTGCTTATAGCGTGGAGCTACAGAAATCAAACAGCACCCGTTCTTTCAGAGCGTGAACTGGGCACTTATTCGTTGCGCAAGTCCACCGGATGTGCCAAACCAGTAACGCCAGAGTCTCCGATGAAGCCTGCCTAGTAGTACACCACAAGCATCCGCAAGTGAAGGGACAGGTGTGGATGTGAAGCCTTCGGGTAATTATTTAGAGATTGATTTTTTCTGATGGCTCTGCTCTGCTCTCTCTGTCACTATCTGCCCACCAGTTTCTGTTATATCTCTTGTATTTTGTTCCAATGGTTCCTTATCCATTGATGAAGCGATATGAATCTAACTCTCATGAACCAGCGGATGTAACTGTTCCATTGTACTAGGCCCTGAAACAGCATTGCTGTTTCCCAGGTGTATCGAACGAGGAACAAATTTCTCCCATTCTGTCCATCTCGCTCTCCCTTTTGCCACTTTCTATGGATTTGTACTTTTAGAGAGATGATATTTGCATCGTGTACGCACATCCAGACAAAGTGGATTAATTTTGGCTGTGGTTTTTTGACTTGCGGGTTGGCGGCATTCTGTTCTTGCCATTTGCTCCCTATGCAGAAACACAATTCTTAAAATGATGGGATAATGACACAGATGGTGCTTGAATTTTCACTCGATGTGTAATATGATTTAGGAACTTTTAATTTGGCTAATATGATCGCTTAAATTTAATTTAATGTGCAATATGATTATGAAATTTTCAATTTGATCAATACAGTCAATAAATTTTTAAAACATATTCAATTTAATCTCTAAATTATAATAAGATATTTAATGTATTCCTTTCATTAATTCAAATTTAGGAACGATATTAGACATCTTTTTAGAGTTCAAGGATTAAATTGAATATATTTCAAAAATTTGAAAATCACATTGAACAAATTAAAAGTTCAGAATCAAAAATCATATTGGTCAAATTAAAAGTTCAATGATCAAATTGCACATTAAACTAAAATTCAGGGATCGCTTGTGTGATTTTCCGAAATTGATTGACCTGCTTCTTCTAAGGTGACCACCAACAGGAAGAACACAAACATCAATGCCGCAAGCGTCGAATGAGGCAGATAGGTGAGCCTGTGTTAAGTTTGTCGCTTGAGTTTTCAACTGGAACTGAGTTTTCTCAGCGCATCCCTTCTTTCTGGCAAAATCTGTCGATGAAAAGGACGGATATGGAGCTAGGCAAGGCGCCATTTTCCCATTACCGTACAATGTAATTGAACAGGCAGTGCCAACAGAGTGCAGCTCGCAAGCAAATCAGAATTAGTTTACCTAAGTAGACAAACCAAGACATTAGCAAGCGAGCAAGAGAGCAAATTGAGGAAACCCCACTCCTACAGAAAGTTCGCTGGAGCATTATGGAGTCACAAAGAGAACCATGAACAAAAACCGATAGCTTGTGCAAGCAAACACGCTACAAACTTTGTTGAATTAGGTATCTATCTTAAAACAACTTAAATTCTTGAAAGAACAACACAAACTTCCCTTCTCTGACATCCATCCGCTAAGAAGGAATGCAAAAGGGGAAAAAAAAAATTTCTTCTGATGCCGGTACCAGAGCTTTATAAGATATACTAATGGCCACTTCAGGGCAACCTACCGTTGAAACTGGAAGCAGGATGGACGAAGAAAGATCCAAAAGAATGGGCTGATCTCTCACTCATCAAAGTCAAACGAAAGGACCTCCTCAGAAACATCCAATAATTCCTCCACCTCGACTTCTTTCGCTTCGTACTCTCCTCTTCATCACTAGCTTCTCCATCCCTCAGGTTCTGTCTATCCAACTTCTCCTCTTCGTGCATCTGCTTCCACCTGCTTACCCATTTCTCCCATTCATCCTTCAACATCCTGCGCTTCTCGCGGTCCTGCTCACTCAACAGCATTGACACATCCTGATCCTCTGCCTCGTACTTCTTGCTATACTTCTTCAAGTTCTTTGCAATCTCTTCTTCCTTCTCGGGAGTTAACAGTGATGGTGGCCTCGGGCGCCATGCAAACTGCAACCAAGAAATGTCCAAAAGGGGGTGAGGTCTTCTAAGAGCAAACATCAAACGAACTATTTGAACGGTCAAAAGCAGAGCCAAAAATGTAACCCTAATTCTTCACGTGGATAAATTGCCAATCTTCTTCACATAACAAAATAACCAGGAGCCCAGTCAAGAAAGAAAACTTTCACAGGGTTAGAAGGATTGAAAAAATGAAAAAAAAAGAGTTATGGGAAGCCCAGGTAGTTTGGCCAATAGTGGGCCAAGAGATTGAATGGCGAAAGATCTAGAAAAAAGTAAGTAAATGCGCACCTGAAAGAAATGATCCTTCAGAATCCGGTACAACAGCTTGCCATTAAAGGACCATATGTTGAAACCATTTTCCATCTCGTGTACTGAAGTTACAGCGGTTGCAACATACCTAAGAGCACCAAAAGATTCAGCATCACAACCCATTGTGAGAGAGAGAGAGAGAGAGAGAGAGAGAGAGAGAGTGCGTGTTTTCCAGCACAAGATGGAAGACACACGAATTGCCAATTACACCAGATTTCTCCTCCCAGCCATTTATCGGAAAAATCATGCATAGTTTAGTTACAAAAAGCTTCCCAAGAACTATTGATTACGTGATTCAAAGTAATGAAAATTGGTCTATCCTAATTCATGATAGATTGGTGTGGTTCCTCTACGCTAGAACACCATAAGATCCCATCAGGGTTATTCACAAAGGCTTGCCATGGTAAGGTAGAAGGGACCCCACTGTGAACAAATACCTATAGAACCAGTCCATATAATGTTTTTCCGAGAGCCAGAGGAAATACATCCTGGGTGAAGCTTTATCATCGCCGCAGTAGAGTTTAACCACCAGTTATCTGCTCTGCACTTGGCTACCCAGAGTTAAATGTTCGATTAGCCCCTCTAAGCCTCAGATATTCTATTATCACCAATTGCACTTCCGATTTCTGCTCCAGCCATTTGTTATAGGAAGGCCATGCATTGTAGTTAAAAGAAGTTTCCAATATCACCAATTACACTTCCAATTTATGCTCCAGCCACTTATTTATAGAAAAATCGTGCAAAGTTTAGTTACAACAAACTTCCCAATCAAGAGAATTTCTTAATTACCTTCCAGTAGGGTCCCATTCAATATCTGTTGCCATGAAATGCTCTGCTGTAGCCATGGTTTCAAGCTCATCCACATTGTAAAATTCCAACTGACCGTTGAAATTTTTCAATCCGGCGAGTATAATGTAGCGACCAGCAGGCGACCAGAAAAGAGCATTCGCTTGCTTCCCCTTGAGAGTGGTTAGCTTTGAAACACGGCCCGTGTTATTGCCACTCCTCATAGAGTAGAAGGTCACATCAGGCTTTGGGCCATCACCATGAACTACAGCAAATCTATGGCCCTTGGGCTCCCAAGCAAAGGCAATAATCTTGTCATTCTTATTCTCGAGCTCCAAAACCTCAATAGGTATATCTCGTTCTTTGATTCTGAAGAGCTCAAAGCCTGTGTAAGTGCTCTTCTTTGTTTTTGTATAACGGTCCACCTTGACAGCCAGATAGTCCCATTGCTCTGCCAATACATCTTGCAATCACTAACGCTGAAAAGATTCTTCTGTCGCAATTCCTCCTTGCTAGGAATTTGGACAAGGCTCACCTATGAAGTGTGAAACAAGATTAGGAAAATCACCACCAGATTATACGAAAGATACTGCAGAAACAAAACACTAACCCTAGCTGGTTGGTTTCCACCACCAAGTTCAGGAACAAACAGCGCAAGAATGGGATCAGTGGAGACCAGCAAAAGTCCATCACATTTTCAACTTTCAGAGATTTCTTGTCAACAAGTGAAAAGGTTTCTGTTCATAGACAGAGACGACACTTTTCCCAATTCGAGCGAAGTACTTATCATCTCTTCCTCCACCCCACCTGTTTCACTAAATAAGTGAATATATTTCCACACACTCACACTGCAATCACAGAAAGCTTAACAGAAAAGGTAAAAAGGGTCAAGGCATAAACGAACCCACTTGGAGAGACACAGGGAGAGAGAGAACGGGTAAATAACCTGAAAACGGGCCAAGAGACTCCTGTAACAGCGCCAGTTCCACCAACAGCAAAATCATCAGCACTTCCTTTGAAATCTCTCATTATTTTCCCCGTTCTCACATCAAAAATATTAATCACGACCCTCTGCACAGTAGCTCAAATAAGGAACAAGAATTGCCAAAAAAGATAAAGAGGATACAACATTGCGCGAATTTCAAAAACCTGAGGATCTCGGGGATTGCTTGGCTCATGGCTGCTGTACGTCACTAAGTACTTCTCGCCAGGTGAAAAGTCAATCAGTTTCACCTGCGTTTGTCATTATAGTGCTTAAGATCGAGACAACATAAGCTAAAGGAACAAAGACCAAGTATAATGCACATATATAACCTGAGGATGAGCATAGCGCATCAGACGATTAAAGGTAGAGGCACCTCCCCAAACTGCAGAACCCTGCCGGTGCACTGTTGCTAAATAAGTTCCTAGTGGCGACCATTGCACGAAACTCTCGGTCCAGAACTGTCACAAGGAAAAAGACACAATTCATTCATCAAATCCAAATAATATGGTTCAAGAAGTTAAATGAAAAGAGGGGAAAACTCTAGCATTGCACTCACAGGACGTCTGTGCACAGGCTCAGGCTTCAACTGTCTAGCGTCATTCCACAAAACCTCTGTATCTGAGCCAGCACGAATGACAAACTGATCACGAGCTTTTTCATCAGTGAGCCATTGCTGAAGATTCTCCTGTAAAAATATACAAAAAGACCATTAAGCAAATACAAACTCTGGTGCACAGTGTAAATGCCTTCAGAACATCTACACCTACATCTTAAAAGCATGAACCTGATCCTTGCGTCAAATTATATTCAATTAACATAAATCTTGATTCAGAGCATTGAGACAAGAGTGAGTAAGACGTAAAAGCAACATAAACTGGCATGTTTTATCATACTTAGAATTAACGAGTGATAAAAACTGTGCTGGTCAAAGGAATTACAGGCTCAAAAAATAAATAAATCCACTTATGAAGAAGGATTTGAGTAACTACCCCTGGGGTATAAGGCTTAGTTTCGGGAGGTGCCCATTCATCAGGAACTCTCATAAACCTATCAAAGTCCTCAAACATGCTTACAGCAAAAATATGTGATCTATCCAACTTATACCATTTGTCTTCTCTTTTGCAAGCTCAGCTTCCTGCAACAATAGCAGGGAAAGAGTTACACAATCAGAAAGATATATTTGACAGACTTTCCAACTAAAAGATAAAGCCCTGCAAAATTTTCAATTTGCCGATTAAGACAACTGGTATGCACAAAGTTTGGCATGTTAGGATGATAGACAATTCAATGCATTGGCTCATCTTGCTCGCTATGCGTATGCCACGAAGCATTAATCTTGAATATATTTACATAAACTCATCACACACAAACAAACTATCTGACCGGGACAAGGAGGTGTGCTTGGAGGGGGAGACAGCGGGGCGAGAGAGCACCTGAGCCGTGTTGTACTCAATAAAGCAGTATCCTAGAGTCTTCTGTGTATCTGGATCAACAGGCATCCAAAGGCCATCCTCTTTAATCACACCAATCTGACCATAGATTTTTCCGAACAACACCTTCGAGCTTCTCAAATTCTCGCGGGGAACAACAGGGAGATTATCAACAATAATAATATTTCCCAACCCCTTATCCAAGTCCAAATTATCCTGCTGGTGAAGATCTTCATCATCACTGCCATGAAAAGATCAAGTGAGGAACCAATACCAAAAACAAAAAGAACGGCCATAATGAAACATGGTAAGAATATCACTCGATTCAAACTTCTTTTCATGAAACGCTTCACCCAATGACATCTAAGACACCTCCTCGTATTCCACTCCAGCTATTATGCTTCTTAGTTCGTTTCTCACATAACCATCGCACAAGATCAGACTCTGCCTACATAACAAAAGAGACATAGGCCTATCACTGGGCAAGCACCCAGCCGTCACTTTTGCACTCTCCAAAAACCAGTTACTTCAACGGACAAAACTCATGAGACGAATTGGAGAGTTACGAATTTTCTATCAGGCTAGGATCCAAATTTTCGTTTTCGATAAACTGTGCCTTCAAATTCACAAAGAAATCCTCTCTACACAAAAAGACACAGAACCAAGTGCCTCTTCCCACCTTTCTGAAACAGCAGCAATACATCTATAGAGCTCACACCCACGAAACCAAACACATAAACCCCAGTGAGAGAGAAGCGGATAGAGAAACAGAAATTCCTCATCTCAAGACCAAACTAAGTACGGATGGGATGAATTGCTCATCACTGGCGTGGGAGGAACCGACCGACCTGATGATGCCGAAATCTTCCCCTAGAGGGAGCTGAACCGAATCGAGATCAATCTGGGACATATCTATCCCAGAAGCGCAGCCCTGTCCTCTATCGCCACGTCCTCCATGACTGTCGCCTCTTATCTTCGAGCCCTCCAGGAAAAAAAAACCGAAATCGCAACCTAGAAACAGAAACAAACCTGATAATGAGCTAAGAGAGGAGATTGTTCAGAACCGAAAAACCCTAATCAGGCGAGAAGAAACCTCGAGAAGGCGCAGCGGGCTAGCTGGGAACGGCGGGAGAGGATGGAGGTGGAGGTGGCGACGGCGAGGGGAGAGAGTATTCAGGCAGGAGTGAGAGTCGACGGATAGAAGAAGCGAAGGTTGATCTAGGGTTTTAGTTTTAACCGTTTTCTCGAATAAATTTTCGTTTCCTAGTAACTACTGTAGGTAAATGTAAAAGAAGGGAAATCTAATATAATTTGTTAAATTCACTGGGACCGTAGAAAATAACTTAGGAAAAAATTTAAAAAAAGTCCAAAATGCCATCATCTTCTCAAATAAGAGCATGAAGTAGACTCTATTTCAAATTTCACTTTTAGTTTATTTTAAATAAGCTCAAAAGTTACAATTGGCTAAACTTGAAATTTATAAATTGAGTCTTTTAACGAATAAGAAAATGAAAATTATGATGTCTAGACTTAACTCGATATACAATATCATCCTTCGACTTTTAAATGCTTAATCTATGCCATATAAACTTTCAATTTATTCAACTAGTCATAGGTTGAATAAATTGAAAGTTTATATGGCATAGATTAAGCATTTAAAAGTCGAAGGATGATATTGTATATCGAGTTAAGTCTAGACATCATAATTTTCATTTTCTTATTCGTTAAAAGACTCAATTTATAAATTTCAAGTTTAGCCAATTGTAACTTTTGAGCTTATTTAAAATAAACTAAAAGTGAAATTTGAAATAGAGTCTACTTCATGCTCTTATTTGAGAAGATGATGGCATTTTGGACTTTTTTTAAATTTTTTCCTAAGTTATTTTCTACGGTCCAGTGAATTTAACAAATTATATTAGATTTTCCCTTCTTTTACATTTACCTACAGTAGTTACTAGGAAACGAAAATTTATTCGAGAAAACGGTTAAAAACTAAAAAACCCTAGATCAACCTTCGCTTCTTCTATCCGTCGACTCTCACTCCTGCCTGAATACTCTCTCCCCTCGCCGTCGCCACCTCCACCTCCATCCTCTCCCGCCGTTCCCCAGCTAGCCCGCTGCGCCTTCTCGAGGTTTCTTCTCGCCTGATTAGGGTTTTTCGGTTCTGAACAATCTCCTCTCTTAGCTCATTATCAGGTTTGTTTCTGTTTCTAGGTTGCGATTTCGGTTTTTTTTTTCCTGGAGGGCTCGAAGATAAGAGGCGACAGTCATGGAGGACGTGGCGATAGAGGACAGGGCTGCGCTTCTGGGAATAGATATGTCCCAGATTGATCTCGATTCGGTTCAGCTCCCTCTAGGGGAAGATTTCGGCATCATCAGGTCGGTCGGTTCCTCCCACGCCAGTGATGAGCAATTCATCCCATCCGTACTTAGTTTGGTCTTGAGATGAGGAATTTCTGTTTCTCTATCCGCTTCTCTCTCACTGGGGTTTATGTGTTTGGTTTCGTGGGTGTGAGCTCTATAGATGTATTGCTGCTGTTTCAGAAAGGTGGGAAGAGGCACTTGGTTCTGTGTCTTTTTGTGTAGAGAGGATTTCTTTGTGAATTTGAAGGCACAGTTTATCGAAAACGAAAATTTGGATCCTAGCCTGATAGAAAATTCGTAACTCTCCAATTCGTCTCATGAGTTTTGTCCGTTGAAGTAACTGGTTTTTGGAGAGTGCAAAAGTGACGGGCTGGGTGCTTGCCCAGTGATAGGCCTATGTCTCTTTTGTTATGTAAGGCAGAGTCTGATCTTGTGCGATGGTTATGTGAGAAACGAACTAAGAAGCATAATAGCTGGAGTGGAATACGAGGAGGTGTCTTAGATGTCATTGGGTGAAGCGTTTCATGAAAAGAAGTTTGAATCGAGTGATATTCTTACCATGTTTCATTATGGCCGTTCTTTTTGTTTTTGGTATTGGTTCCTCACTTGATCTTTTCATGGCAGTGATGATGAAGATCTTCACCAGCAGGATAATTTGGACTTGGATAAGGGGTTGGGAAATATTATTATTGTTGATAATCTCCCTGTTGTTCCCCGCGAGAAATTTGAGAAGCTCGAAGGTGTTGTTCGGAAAATCTATGGTCAGATTGGTGTGATTAAAGAGGATGGCCTTTGGATGCCTGTGATCCAGATACACAGAAGACTCTAGGATACTGCTTTATTGAGTACAACACGGCTCAGGTGCTCTCTCGCCCCGCTGTCTCCCCTCCAAGCACACCTCCTTGTCCCGGTCAGATAGTTTGTTTGTGTGTGATGAGTTTATGTAAATATATTCAAGATTAATGCTTCGTGGCATACGCATAGCGAGCAAGATGAGCCAATGCATTGAATTGTCTATCATCCTAACATGCCAAACTTTGTGCATACCAGTTGTCTTAATCGGCAAATTGAAAAATTTTGCAGGGCTTTATCTTTTAGTTGGAAAGTCTGTCAAATATATCTTTCTGATTGTGTAACTCTTTCCCTGCTATTGTTGCAGGAAGCTGAGCTTGCAAAAGAGAAGACAAATGGGTATAAGTTGGATAGATCACATATTTTTGCTGTAAGCATGTTTGAGGACTTTGATAGGTTTATGAGAGTTCCTGATGAATGGGCACCTCCCGAAACTAAGCCTTATACCCCAGGGGTAGTTACTCAAATCCTTCTTCATAAGTGGATTTATTTATTTTTTGAGCCTGTAATTCCTTTGACCAGCACAGTTTTATCACTCGTTAATTCTAAGTATGATAAAACATGCCAGTTTATGTTGCTTTTACGTCTTACTCACTCTTGTCTCAATGCTCTGAATCAAGATTTATGTTAATTGAATATAATTTTGACGCAAGGATCAGGTTCATGCTTTTAAGATGTAGGTGTAGATGTTCTGAAGGCATTTACACTGTGCACCAGAGTTTGTATTTGCTTAATGGTCTTTTTGTATATTTTTACAGGAGAATCTTCAGCAATGGCTCACTGATGAAAAAGCTCGTGATCAGTTTGTCATTCGTGCTGGCTCAGATACAGAGGTTTTGTGGAATGACGCTAGACAGTTGAAGCCTGAGCCTGTGCACAGACGTCCTGTGAGTGCAATGCTAGAGTTTTCCCCTCTTTTCATTTAACTTCTTGAACCATATTATTTGGATTTGATGAATGAATTGTGTCTTTTTCCTTGTGACAGTTCTGGACCGAGAGTTTCGTGCAATGGTCGCCACTAGGAACTTATTTAGCAACAGTGCACCGGCAGGGTTCTGCAGTTTGGGGAGGTGCCTCTACCTTTAATCGTCTGATGCGCTATGCTCATCCTCAGGTTATATATGTGCATTATACTTGGTCTTTGTTCCTTTAGCTTATGTTGTCTCGATCTTAAGCACTATAATGACAAACGCAGGTGAAACTGATTGACTTTTCACCTGGCGAGAAGTACTTAGTGACGTACAGCAGCCATGAGCCAAGCAATCCCCGAGATCCTCAGGTTTTTGAAATTCGCGCAATGTTGTATCCTCTTTATCTTTTTTGCAATTCTTGTTCCTTATTTGAGCTACTGTGCAGAGGGTCGTGATTAAATTTTTGATGTGAGAACGGGGAAAATAATGAGAGATTTCAAAGGAAGTGCTGATGATTTTGCTGTTGGTGGAACTGGCGCTGTTACAGGAGTCTCTTGGCCCGTTTTCAGGTTATTTACCCGTTCTCTCTCTCCCTGTGTCTCTCCAAGTGGGTTCGTTTATGCCTTGACCCTTTTTACCTTTTCTGTTAAGCTTTCTGTGATTGCAGTGTGAGTGTGTGGAAATATATTCACTTATTTAGTGAAACAGGTGGGGTGGAGGAAGAGATGATAAGTACTTCGCTCGAATGGGAAAAGTGTCGTCTCTGTCTATGAAACAGAAACCTTTTCACTTGTTGACAAGAAATCTCTGAAAGTTGAAAATGTGATGGACTTTTGCTGGTCTCCAACTGATCCCATTCTTGCGCTGTTTGTTCCTGAACTTGGTGGTGGAAACCAACCAGCTAGGGTTAGTGTTTTGTTTCTGCAGTATCTTTCGTATAATCTGGTGGTGATTTTCCTAATCTTGTTTCACACTTCATAGGTGAGCCTTGTCCAAATTCCTAGCAAGGAGGAATTGCGACAGAAGAATCTTTTCAGCGTTAGTGATTGCAAGATGTATTGGCAGAGCAATGGGGACTATCTGGCTGTCAAGGTGGACCGTTATACAAAAACAAAGAAGAGCACTTACACAGGCTTTGAGCTCTTCAGAATCAAAGAACGAGATATACCTATTGAGGTTTTGGAGCTCGAGAATAAGAATGACAAGATTATTGCCTTTGCTTGGGAGCCCAAGGGCCATAGATTTGCTGTAGTTCATGGTGATGGCCCAAAGCCTGATGTGACCTTCTACTCTATGAGGAGTGGCAATAACACGGGCCGTGTTTCAAAGCTAACCACTCTCAAGGGGAAGCAAGCGAATGCTCTTTTCTGGTCGCCTGCTGGTCGCTACATTATACTCGCCGGATTGAAAAATTTCAACGGTCAGTTGGAATTTTACAATGTGGATGAGCTTGAAACCATGGCTACAGCAGAGCATTTCATGGCAACAGATATTGAATGGGACCTACTGGAAGGTAATTAAGAAATTCTCTTGATTGGGAAGTTTGTTGTAACTAAACTTTGCACGATTTTTCTATAAATAAGTGGCTGGGAGCATAAATTGGAAGTGTAATTGGTGATATTGGAAACTTCTTTTAACTACAATGCATGGCCTTCCTATAACAAATGGCTGGGAGCAGAAATCGGAAGTGCAATTGGTGATAATAGAATATCTGAGGCTTAGAGGGGCTAATCGAACATTTAACTCTGGGTAGCCAAGTGCAGAGCAGATAACTGGTGGTTAAACTCTACTGCGGCGATGATAAAGCTTCACCAGGATGTATTTCCTCTGGCTCTCGGAAAAACATTATATGGACTGGTTCTATAGGTATTTGTTCACAGTGGGTCCCTTCTACCTTACCATGGCAAGCCTTTGTGAAATAACCCTGATGGGATCTTATGGTGTTCTAGGCGTAGAGGAACCACACCAATCTATCATGAATTAGGATAGACCAATTTTCATTACTTTGAATCACGTAAATCAATAGTTCTTGGGAAGCTTTTTGTAACTAAACTATGCATGATTTTTCCGATAAATGGCTGGGAGGAGAAATCTGGTGTAATTGGCAATTCGTGTGTCTTCCATCTTGTGCTGGAAAACACGCACTCTCTCTCTCTCTCTCTCTCTCTCTCTCTCTCACAATGGGTTGTGATGCTGAATCTTTTGGTGCTCTTAGGTATGTTGCAACCGCTGTAACTTCAGTACACGAGATGGAAAATGGTTTCAACATATGGTCCTTTAATGGCAAGCTGTTGTACGGATTCTGAAGGATCATTTCTTTCAGGTGCGCATTTACTTACTTTTTTCTAGATCTTTCGCCATTCAATCTCTTGGCCCACTATTGGCCAAACTACCTGGGCTTCCCATAACTCTTTTTTTTTTCATTTTTTCAATCCTTCTAACCCTGTGAAAGTTTTCTTTCTTGACTGGGCTCCTGGTTATTTTGTTATGTGAAGAAGATTGGCAATTTATCCACGTGAAGAATTAGGGTTACATTTTTGGCTCTGCTTTTGACCGTTCAAATAGTTCGTTTGATGTTTGCTCTTAGAAGACCTCACCCCCTTTTGGACATTTCTTGGTTGCAGTTTGCATGGCGCCCGAGGCCACCATCACTGTTAACTCCCGAGAAGGAAGAAGAGATTGCAAAGAACTTGAAGAAGTATAGCAAGAAGTACGAGGCAGAGGATCAGGATGTGTCAATGCTGTTGAGTGAGCAGGACCGCGAGAAGCGCAGGATGTTGAAGGATGAATGGGAGAAATGGGTAAGCAGGTGGAAGCAGATGCACGAAGAGGAGAAGTTGGATAGACAGAACCTGAGGGATGGAGAAGCTAGTGATGAAGAGGAAGAGTACGAAGCGAAAGAAGTCGAGGTGGAGGAATTATTGGATGTTTCTGAGGAGGTCCTTTCGTTTGACTTTGATGAGTGAGAGATCAGCCCATTCTTTTGGATCTTTCTTCGTCCATCCTGCTTCCAGTTTCAACGGTAGGTTGCCCTGAAGTGGCCATTAGTATATCTTATAAAGCTCTGGTACCGGCAATCAGAAGAAATTTTTTTTTTCCCCTTTTGCATTCCTTCTTAGCGGATGGATGTCAGAGAAGGGAAGTTTGTGTTGTTCTTTCAAGGAATTTAAGTTGTTTTAAGATAGATACCTAATTCAACAAAGTTTTGTAGCGTGTTTGCTTGCACAAGCTATCGGTTTTTGTTCATGGTTCTCTTTGTGACTCCATAATGCTCCAGCGAACTTTCTGTAGGAGTGGGGTTTCCTCAATTTGCTCTCTTGCTCGCTTGCTAATGTCTTGGTTTGTCTACTTAGGTAAACTAATTCTGATTTGCTTGCGAGCTGCACTCTGTTGGGCACTGCCTGTTCAATTACATTGTACGGTAATGGGAAAATGGCGCCTTGCCTAGCTCCATATCCGTCCTTTTCATCGACAGATTTTGCCAGAAAGAAGGGATGCGCTGAGAAAACTCAGTTCCAGTTGAAAACTCAAGCGACAAACTTAACACAGGCTCACCTATCTGCCTCATTCGACGCTTGCGGCATTGATGTTGTGTTCTCCTGTTTGGTGGTCACCTTAGAAGAAGCAGGTCAATCAATTTCGGGAAAATCACACAAGCGATCCCTGAATTTTAGTTTAATGTGCAATTTGATCATTGAACTTTTAATTTGACCAATATGATTTTTGATTCTGAACTTTTAATTTGTTCAATGTGATTTTCAAATTTTTGAAATATATTCAATTTAATCCTTGAACTCTAAAAAGATGTCTAATATCGTTCCTAAATTTGAATTAATGAAAGGAATACATTAAATATCTTATTATAATTTAGAGATTAAATTGAATATGTTTTAAAAATTTATTGACTGTATTGATCAAATTGAAAATTTCATAAATCATATTGCACATTAAATTAAATTTAAGCGATCATATTAGCCAAATTAAAAGTTCCTAAATCATATTACACATCGAGTGAAAATTCAAGCACCATCTGTGTCATTATCCCATCATTTTAAGAATTGTGTTTCTGCATAGGGAGCAAATGGCAAGAACAGAATGCCGCCAACCCGCAAGTCAAAAAACCACAGCCAAAATTAAATCCACTTTGTCTGGATGTGCGTACACGATGCAAATATCATCTCTCTAAAAGTACAAATCCATAGAAAGTGGCAAAAGGGAGAGCGAGATGGACAGAATGGGAGAAATTTGTTCCTCGTTCGATACACCTGGGAAACAGCAATGCTGTTTCAGGGCCTAGTACAATGGAACAGTTACATCCGCTGGTTCATGAGAGTTAGATTCATATCGCTTCATCAATGGATAAGGAACCATTGGAACAAAATACAAGAGATATAACAGAAACTGGTGGGCAGATAGTGACAGAGAGAGCAGAGCAGAGCCATCAGAAAAAATCAATCTCTAAATAATTACCCGAAGGCTTCACATCCACACCTGTCCCTTCACTTGCGGATGCTTGTGGTGTACTACTAGCAGGCTTCATCGGAGACTCTGGCGTTACTGGTTTGGGCACATCCGGTGGACTTGCGCAACGAATAAGTGCCCAGTTCACGCTCTGAAAGAACGGGTGCTGTTTGATTTCTGTAGCTCCACGCCTATAAGCAAGCCGATGCTGTGGTTCCTTAACAAGTAACCCTCTGATCAAGTCTCTCGCAGCGAAGCTCACATTCGGTGTCTCAGGAAATCTCAAAGACTGCCCCACAACGTTCATCAGGGTAGCTCGGTTCCCCGCCCCCTTGAATGGGGTCTTCCCAAACAAAAGCTCATAAAGAAAGATTCCGAATGTCCACCAATCTACTGCACTGCCATGTCCTTCACCTTTAATTATTTCAGGTGCCAAGTACTCATGTGTTCCAACGAAGGACATAGATCGAGCATTTGTAGGTTCTGCCATGAGCTCAGGGAGAGGGCTCACTTGGTGATATATTTCGGTCCTAGGTTTATTCTTCTTTTCCTTTTTGCTCTTGCTTGAAAACAAGCGTGGTGTGAAACATGCAGGTTGGATGCAATCTGGTTGCATTACACAGGTCGGTTCCATGCACGCAGGCTGAACGCAGAATGCTGAGTTCTTCGACTCAAGGCTTGAGTTCGAGGATTTGACCAGAGTGGGGGAGACAGCACATCTTAGAGAGAGATCGAAGTCTGAAAGCATTATGTGCCCATCTTCCCTGACTAAAACATTCTCTGGTTTAAGGTCTCTATAAATGATCCCAAGCATATGCAAGTACTCCAAAGAAAGGAGAACTTCCGCCACATAAAACCTGCGAAGCAGAGGGTTCATGAAGTTATGAGCAATTATACTTAGCAAATGATATTATTTCTGCAGGTGAATAAACAAAAAAGTTCAGCTCCTGGCGATCAAAACATCAGCTTTGTCATCATTGTCATTATCTCCAGAGGAATTTGACAAAGTTGGCAAAGGAGATCATGTCCACTTGGACAATAGTCAATTCATCAAAAGAGTCCCATGCAGTTCACCAAGACCCATTAGAGATGGGACAATTTACTGAGAATCGAATCAACAACTAAGCTTAAACATGTTCACCATGTATAAAATGTAAATGTGATGAATACGTGTATTTAAGTGGTCGGACAGTTGGGCGAAAAAAGACATTATTGAAACAATCTATTGGCTAACAAAATTCAAATTCTACAACCAGAGTCTAAGTTGTGGCCTGAATACAATCGGGGCAGGAAGAAAAGATTTCACAATATGGAAAAACAAAGAGATCTGATCAGAAGAAGCAGCAACATGAAACATTAAAGGAAATAATTGGAAGTGCCAAGTCAATGAGAATTATGCCTCCTTTTCTGAACTGTAACTTAGTCAGATCCATCCAACTGCACCAACCCAGAAAATGAAAAACCTAATGATCATTGACACTGCTTCGGTTCGCATCCAGTCCACTAAGTTATGGGATGATAGCAGGTGGTATCCACGAGGTGAAATCATTAATTTTAAGTACAGAAAATTACAGATTCAACTTCTTCCTGGCGTGGAAAGAAGCTCCACAGCAGACACAATTCCTCCAAAAAGCCTTATTTATAGCATCTCTGTAATCCTAAATGACATCGTTTAGTCAACAAGTAGTGACAGAAAAGGCAAATAATTCGTCACCTGGCAGCATGCTCGGAAAAATATTTCCTGGTTGCCTTTGCCGGAGAGCATGCAGGTCCCCCCCGGGGCAAAACTCCATGACCAAGCATGTGAACTTCTCTGTCTCAAAGTGTGCATACAAGTTGGAAGGAGGGATGATCCAGAGATTGCAATATCTCCCTCTCTGTCTGAGCCCTCAGAAGCTTCTTCCGACTGGCCAAAGCTTCTTTATCCATGACCTTTGTGGCAAAATAACTTCGAGTGCCTTTCAACTCAGACAGATACACACTGCCTATATCTCCAACACCCCAATTTCTTCAAGAACCTGAAGCTATCCAACCCCAATGCCCCGAAACGAGATCGCACAGCTTGTATTGCTTCCCATCTTGTATCATTTTGCTTTGTGAGCTTGTACATGGCACAGCTCAAACTGCTTGAGCTGCTCTCATCGCTGACATCACTCCCCGTGCTGCCTCTGTAAATGCTGGTTTTCCTGCTTTCAATAAAGTCGCATGAGTTTACTAACATCTGCACTTTCACCTGATTTCTCGATACTGCTCACACATTCACTGACTTCCGTGTTGGTGAAACTCTGTTTTGCCTCTGCATATAGAGTGGCAGAATACATGCTGTTTTGAGGGCTGGGGCAAAAATTTGCTTTTGAGTGAGATGCCAACTGACTGGTTGATAGGCCAGAACTTCCTTACACGCACCTAAAACACGGCTTTCAGGCTCCACTAAGCCACTTGTATCAGAGTTCTCAGAACCATCAAAGACTTGCTTTGCAGAAGATTTGGTTTCTGCCATTTATTGTCCCGTTTAGAACTTTCCAACGATTTATCAATAACACCATTAGGGATTACTTGTTCGGATCTCCCCTTGGCCCAAATTGTAAGCTTGTCTTGCCAACCTTTGCGATTCTTCGCCTTGAACGTCACTTTGGCTGATTTCTGCAACTGCTTCTCATTGCTAGCGAACCATTTGGGTTCCGGATCGGCCTCATGCCAGAACTGGGCGTACTTGCAGAAGATGCAGTAGACGATCCATTTCTAGATCGTCTAGGAGAGGGAGGCTGAGATGGCCGAGGAGTACTTGATGTCGAAGGGGCATTATTCCTATTAAAGCTGCCAATTCTGAGTCTTTGGTATAGGCACTCAATTCATCAAAGAGAGGCTCCATGACAGCAATTTGACACTGAACAGAATCAAATCCCAAGGTCGGAGCTGTGAGCGACACCTCTCTTTCAGCTAAAGTTGCTCGCTACAGAATATTCAGCCTATTCTTCATTCTGGACGCAAGTAACTGTCTCAAGACAATCAACCATTTTCAGGTAGACATAAATTCGTCAGAACCCACACATATCGCGGAAAGATAATTAGCAAACGAAAAGAAAATGCATCTCAAGCGAGATATGACTCGATGAAATTAAAAAGACACTGCGCGTCTGGCCAGAAAATCAAGATACATAACGTGATTCACAGTCCACTGAATGTCAGCATCTCTATTACGAAAAGAAGAACAAGAAGAAGAATGTAAGCATCGTACAAATGAATCAAGAAGTTGAGTTCTCTACAAGTACACGGGCATCGTACGCCACTCGTTGCTTTGACAATTGAATCAAACCCATCAAGAGTCTTGGCGAGTACACAAGTGCCCCATCTAATTCGCTCCAGAAATGCACTCGAAGCAAAGAAAAAGGTCACATTCAAACTATTTTCGCCGAGTGGCGGCGTCAATGGAAATCGAAACGCCGTACACATCATTGCCAAGCGATCAAGAAAAGAGAATCCCGCTGCGACCCTTCTCCAGCCAACAAAACCCATGAAAAAGAACAGATCAAAGAAGAGAGCAGAAAGGGTTACCCGATCAAAGATGGGAGGGATCAATGCAGAGAAAGCGAAGTCTCGTGACTCGAGAGAGAAGAAAAGGAGGGAGGAATCATGAGAACCGCCAAAAACAGAAAGGAAAGAAAGAAGTGAGGAGAGAAAGTGATGCAGCTTTGGGAGAGTGTTAATGGGTTCTTTCTACTTCGTCGAAGAGCGATTTAGATCGGATCGGAACACACAAAGCGAGATAGAGAGAGAGAGAGAGAGAGAGAGAGAGATTGAGCGACGATTATCAGTGAACATGAATATAATCTTTTCTGGGAGAAGGCGAAAAAAAGAAAGGTTCTCTGTCGTTTTTCGTCGTATATGCAAAAAAAAAAAAAAAAATACATAAAAAAAATCTCAAATCGATACATATATGATACATCCATCCTAAGTTATTTTTGGACCACCAAAAGCCCCCAAACTGCCACACTTATAATAAATTTACACCAAATTATTTTTTTTACCATCAAAAATCTTAAACTGATATAACTGTGACAGATTTATCCAAAACTAATTTTTTTATCATAAAAAATTCAAAACTAATACACATGTGACAAATTTACCACCCATCAATTTTCATTAACTTGAGTTAATATCACAAAAAATCCAAAATTGATATACTTGTAACAAACAAGGTAATGCGCACACTTGACAATTGCCACGTATCATCAAATTCGACAATTTGATTATAAAATTTAACGAAATTAACAAAGGGTAAATTTATCATAATTGTACCAGTTTTGAGTAAATATGTCACATGTATATCAAATTGGGATTTTTGATGATAAAAAATAGTTTTGGTTAAATTTATCACAAGTGTGCTAGTTTGGAATTTTTCGTGATATTAACCTAAAAAATAAAAAATATATATATATATATTTTGTGTGAAAGGTAATTTTCTCATAATCCCTTTGTTAATAAAATTTCAAGGGACTAATACTTTTCAATATGATTGACCATTTTTCGAACCGCGTTGATTATGTTGATTGTGACTTGAAGAAAAAATCGATTTGACTTAGAATCGACCAATTTTATGGGAATCCAAAAGATCGGATTGGATATAGAGGATTGAACCTGAATTAATGTCCGGCAGTGTCGACTCGAAGATCCGAATAGGATCCTCAACTTAAGGAATTTAGCACAACGTCTAGTTCGGTGCGAATATGTTCGCGACATTGCATGCGACTTGATATCTAACTTTTTTACATTGCGATTTCAAAAATCATTTCGGGGATAGAGACGGGCGTCGTGCATTTTTCGGTCGATTGTCAAGTCTTGTAAGGCCTACTAGTGTAATTACAGTTAAACACTTCGGGCAGCGAGTGGTTCGGGCAATATATCTTCTGTTCGGGTGTAACGGCACAACTTATCGACCTCTTTACAAAGACATTTGGACAATCAGCTGAGTTTCGTAATTCTCTTAAACATAATTGAATTTTTATCTATGCCTTTTCGAATTTAACTCACTGAGTAACTATTGGTAAAGAAAGAAAGCAAGCAAAGCTAATTGGAGCTGTTCCCTAGGGCTTCTTGTTCTTGAAATTGTAAAACAATTAAGGGAAAAGGAGGTCCTCAAGTGGATGGAAAGAATGGGATTTTTGAGGCACTCCGGTAACCTTTTTTTTTCCTTGTTTGCAATAATCCCATGATCAGATCTTACGTGCCCTTCCAACTTTAGTTGCCGGATTGGGTAATCAAGTGAAAATTTCAAATAAGAACGTAAAATATCATTATTTTTTTAAATAATAATCCGAAGTGCTATTTTTATTTCAAAAAAGGGTCTGGCCAATGGCATTTTCGTTATTGACTTTTTAAATTATATTATTCATTTTTTTCTTTCTTTATATATATTTTCCTTTTTATATTTTTATTTTATTTTTCCCTTTATTTTCGCTAGTGATCGGCCAAAGAACAACCACCGACAAGGGCTAGGCGCCCTCGCCTTGCCCATTGGGGCCGTCCTCGTCAGCAAACAAACGAGGCCACCCAGCTTTTGCCAATGGTTGGCCATGAGACCGACCACAATACTGAAAGGAAAAAAGCAAACGAAAAATAATAAAAATAAAAGCAAATGAAGAAAATATCATTGGTGTGGCCTTTTTCTGAAATAAATATGGCACTTCATACTCTTATTTTAAAGAATGTCCACTTCATGTCATTGTTTGAGAAAATGATGGCATTTCGACTTTTATTTGAAATTTTTTCAAAAATCAATATTGTACTATTTCTCATTTTTAGATTGGTAATATCGAGATATGATGATCATTGGTAGGGAACACATCTCCTAGTATTAATTTGTTATTGCTTTCTTGTTGTTCCATTTCTTTATTTAAGAAAATTGGATTAATCGTATGACCTCGTCTACAAAAAGGGTCTTGACTAATAAAATTAATATTACCAGTACCAATACTTCGAAAATTGACCGAATTAACAAATTACCAAAAGAAAAAAACTCACTATTAATTTAGTTAATTTCTTATCATGATCATAAATAAATTACAATAAATGAATAAACGCCTGTTACCACATTGCAATATCCGCTAATATATGTGGAGTATTAAACTCACATTTGGCTGTTAAAATGTTAATTACCACATTTCTTGCAATTATGATTTCAAGGGCATCTTCAACAATTCTACCGGTTCCTCCATTACTACAGGTAATATTTATGAAAACCAAACACATACTACCTATTAGGATTAATACCATGAGAAATCCTAAACTATAATTCCTATGATAAATTTGCTCAAAACTTATTTTATAGCCACAAAAACCTCAAACCGGTAGCTCAAGACAAAGTTACTATAAACTACTTTTTGACTATAAAAAAAAGAGAAATTTTCAAATAAGGCCTGACATGCTCTACTTTTCTCAAATAAAGATCCGAAGTGGACTTTATTTGTGGACTTTATTTTAAAGAGAGGCATAAAGTGTCCTTTTGTATTAGAAAAGGGCTTGATTGAAGGATGTTTTTCGTCTTTTACCATTTTAAATTATTTTCCTCTTTTTATTTTTATGTTTTCATTTTTTTATTTTTTTATTTCCCCTCCCTAGCCATGCCGGCCTCGGCCGAGGGTCGCCTGCGTCGCCGTCGAGCAGGGGTCGCCCTTGCTTGGGATGGAGAGGCCGGCGTCGCCACCCTCGTTTGAGTTGATTTCAAAGTGGGGGACTTTCAAAAGCAGGAGCTGTTCGAGGAATTCAAAGGAAGGACTGGAAACTCTGCGAGACCTTTGAATGAATAATGCTATAACCCTTTTGGAGACGAACGAAGGTGGGGGGTTGTTCTTGCTGAGAAGGGAGAAGATCACGAAGAACGAGAGAGATTCAAGAATGTTTCTATGGAGATGGGATTTAGAGAGGGAAGGGCAGTCAACGAAAGTAAGCCAACGCTTAGAGATCAGAGAGAGAGAGAGAGAGAGAGAGAGAGAGAGTCTCTGCGAGAGATGAGAAGAGGTTTCCATGTATGAAGCACGGTTGAGAGATGAGAACATGAACTCCTCCTTGTTCGCTTCTCTTTCCTCCCTTCCGTCCCATGTCTTCTCTCTCCTCGCCCTCCTCGTCATCCTCGAGTAGGTCTCTTACCTCCTCAAGAAGCGCGCCCTCCCCAGTCCACCCTCATCCTCCCCTTCCTCGGCAATGGCGCCCGGCTGGTCGCCGATCTGAGCGCCTTCTGGGTGCGCCAGTCTCGCCTCGCCACTTCGCCCTCGCTCAGCCTCTCCGCCAACTACATCGTCGGCCGCTTCATCCTCTTCGTCCGCGACACCAAGCTGGTCCCCCGGGTCTTCGCCAACGTTCGCCCCGACGCCTTTTACATCGTTGGTCACCCCTTTGGCGAGGGCGACGTTGGCCCGAGCGAGGGTTGCCCGATGCTGGCCCAGGTGAGGGCGACCCCCGTCTGGCGGCGGCGTGGTGGGTGGCCCTCACCTGAGGTCGGCGTTGGCTGGGGAGGGGGATAGGAAAAGGAAAAAGAAAAAGAAGAAAAGACAAAAAAAAGGGAAAAAAAGGAAAAAAAATTGAAACGGCAAAAGATGAAAATGCCACTTAGCTAGGCACTTTTTTTTTGAAATAAAAAGGACAATTTAGGCCTTTCTTTAAGTCAAGATCCCTAGGCTCTTATTTGAAAAAATCAGAGCATGTCAAACCTTTATTTGAAATTTTTCCTAAAAAAACTTAAGCCGATACATTTATGATAAATTTATTTCAAACTTATTTTCTAGCCACAAAAAGACCCAAAATATTATATTTGTGACAAAATTACCATAAAGTAATTTTTGACCATAAAAAACCTCAAATTGGGATACTTTTGACGAATTTGCTGCTTAATTTTCGTTAAACTGAACTAATACTACGAAATTCCCAAACTGGTATATATTTGACAAACGAAAGGTAAAATCTCAAATTGGTACATCCGTCGATTATCACATATTATCTAACTCAGTAATTTGATGGTGAAATTTAATGAAAATTGACGAAGGGTAAATTTATCACGGGTGTACTAATTTGAGGTTTTTTTTGTGATAAAAAACTATCGATGATAAATTTATCGTAAATGTACCGGTGCACGGAGCTTTTCACGATATTAAACCTCCCTGTTACAACCCTTACAAACTGTCGCCAAAGAAAGCACATGCACAAAAGCTAGACTCCCCAAGAACCAGCCACGTACAGAAACCAGAGAGCCCTTACAAGATGTTCCTCCCCTTACTTTAATCCCCAATTTGGACTTTTGGACAGGAGGCAAGATTCTCTGTCTCTCTCTGTCTCTCTTCACCATAATTGAGAAACAACTCGATATAATCATCACTTCATGCGGTGATCTAGCTTGCTGTGGCAATTTTTAAATCGGTGCACATACCCTTTGTCCTCATTGGCTATAGTCCGCCCGATTGACGGAGCACGGGGGCGGATTTGATCTCTGTGGATTCGGGTTTCAAATGCAGAATTCCATGGAGGTTCCCGTGCATTCGATTTGGTTCACACCGCGTCAACACAGAATGAATCGAGGAAATTGGACGGCGGGAGCGCAATGTGGTTAACGACAGGTCCGATAAGGGAGGAGAGGTACAAAATATGTGGATTTAAAGGTCACAAAGAGGCCGATATAATACATCTATTTCTAACCCGCTGATTTGAGGAAGGCGGGATCCTTCATCACCATGAGAGACTCTTGCGCACAAATTAGATGCGCAATATTACGGTAAACACATTCGACCTCATAATCAGGAATTGTTGAGATTTTGCGATCCAAATCACCATGCCACCGCCGCTGCGGCTGCCACCAGTGGTTTGAGAATTTTTGTTTTTCTTTCCCCGCATTTTTCTCATTGGCTAATACCCTGATCGAAATTTTAAACACAGGGATTAGTAGAGATCACATGGGAGAAAGCACCTCGCACCAAACCCAAATTCATATCATCCACGAGAACGAGGAGCAGGGGTCACATGCTCGCACGTGAGCACGTGGCCCGGCTGTCCTCCCCCCTCCCCGCCGCCCCATGCTAAGGTGCGCCCGGAGGCACTCGCTGGTGTTCTTGCTTCGGGCGTGCCCATAGCAATTTTTTCACCACCGGGCGATACCCGACAAGAAAGGGCGGGTCCCAAAACGACAAGTCGTCTGTCTGGGTGGGGCTTTGGAGGTGGGACCCGCGTGGGTGTCTGTGTAGGGGGTGACGGGTGAGCAGGGGAAAAAGTCCCGGCATCTGGTTGTTGACTGGTCCCCTCAACGATGGCGACACACTCATTTCCAAACGCCTTTTTTCCTCCCCCTCTTCCTCTCCTCCGGGCCCCGCTGGTTGTGGGACCGGCACGGGGCGGTCTGACGCGGAAGCAGGTATTCCGATCGGACGGCCGAGAGGAATTACAGTTGGGGCCGAAGGTCAAGGGTAAGGCCCGGATCGAGGCCTCTCAGATGCTAACACGTGTAATCATTGATTTGGGGGAAGTTCTACTTTCGATATTTTTTCACCCTTCCTTCGAAACCCACGTCCCCACCGGGGAAGTTGGGCCCACATGCGGAACGAAGAAAAGCCCATTAAGGAGAGCGTGTCTTAAAACCAATTGCTTTTTGGCGTGCAATGTATGTGCTAGGGAATGCCGAGGGGGCAATCTCACGATCGGAGAAACCTGTAAGGATATGAGAAATTCACTAAGTGATCTCGGGTCGAATCCATATTGATATACTGATGCGATCCAGTCCGAGCAGACATTGCACGAGATATTGTGTTAAATCCTAATCTCGTCACTCCTTGAGGTCGGATCCACACAGTCTATGGTGCTGTACAACGTCTCGAGGAGCAATCGCTTGTGCGCATCACACAAAATGAAGAGGGTCCCGGGAATTTCTTCCGGCGACGTGACCGGGTGAAGCCATCATCAGTCTGGTCTATATCATCACCCACAGAATTTAGTCAAGCCATATCAATTGAGATGGCAATGTATGTGCTAGGGAATGCCGCGGGGCAATCTCACGATCGGAGAAACCTATAAGGATATGAGAAATTAACTTAGTGATCTCGGGTCGAATCCATATTGATATACTGATGCGATCCAGTCCGAGCAGACATTGCACGAGATATTGTGTTAAATCCTAATCTCGTCACTCCTTGAATAAGGTCGGATCCACACAGTCTATGGTGCTGTACAACGTCTCGAGGAGCAATCGCTTGTGCGCATCACACAAAATGAAGAGGGTCCCGGGAATTTCTTCCGGCGACGTGACCGGGTGAAGCCATCATCAGTCTGGTCTATATCATCACCCACAGAATTTAGTCAAGCAACCCCATATCAATTGAGATGGCAATGTATGTGCTAGGGAATGCCGCGGGGGCAATCTCACGATCGGAGAAACCTATAAGGATATGAGAAATTAACTTAGTGATCTCGGGCCGAATCCATATTGATATACTGATGCGATCCAGTCCGAGCAGACATTGCACGAGATTGTGTTAAATCCTAATCTCGTCACTCCTTGAATAAGGTCGGATCCACAGAGTCTATGGTGTTGTACAACGTCTTGAGGAGCAATCGCTTGTGCGCATCACACAAAATGAAGAGGGTCCCGGGAATTTCTTCCGGCGACGTGATGGGGTGAAGCCATCATAAGTCTGGTCCATATCATCACCCACAGAATTTAGTCAAGCAACCCCATATCAATTAAGATGATGATCTCTTAACTCCCTCTTGATATCATCCAGGTCACCCATTTAGCTGCTTAGGACTAGTTTCCATGATTTCATGAAAAAAAAAAAAAAACACAACAACAACTGAGCTAGGTATGGAGAATATTATTGCCTTGCAAATTTAGTTAATTCCTTACTTTATATGTTGTATCGGTGAGAATATGGTTTCTTTTGATAGAAAAGGAACTATGCCTTCTTATATTACATCTAGGATCCGACTTGTATCATTGATACTAATAGGAACTCTCTTTCCTAATTCTCAGTGCATAGATAAACAGCTAAGGTTGGATGGCTAATAAGGACATAACAAGATAAATATTATTCAGAATACCGGATTGTGATCTGAGCTGTGAGAAACCAGAGCTTGAGCATGAAGGAGATAGATGTCAAGATTGCTCGTATAGATTATCCAAATACAAGTTCAAGATGTATCTTCCTGTTGACAAGACATCAAGCCTCTTCTCGCTAGGCTCGTACTTCCCCTTCCGGAGCTGATAGCGGTGAGTCACAGCGGAGACTGTATAGGCCCGGCCCTCAATTGTTACGCCCTCGCCGCATTGCAAGTTCTGCCAGGAATTTTCACCAGGAAAAAAAACAGAAACATCAGACGAGATATTCCATAAGCACGAATACAGCTTTGAACGTTTGCATGTAAAACTGGATAGACCCACCAAGCCACGTGATAGAATAACCAGAATGTTCTACTGCCAGCAGATGAAGGATGTCACAAGAATATAACACAAAATTCCCACGGCCATTTTCCGTCTTCCATATTTGGAGCAAGGGCCATGCACATACACAAGTGCCAAGGTAACATCAAGCCATGGGCCATCACTTCACAATATTATTTGAGTACATTCACCTAACTAGGGTAGCCAATTAGCCTTATCACAATGTCTCCCTCATCATCGAATGGATAAGCAGAGATGAAGCTGTTCCCTTCCCTTATAACCCGATACGTCCAATCACATAAAAATTCCAGTGCCTTTCGGAGGGATACATCAAATGAAACTGTTATTACATGTAAGAAAGCTGTTTTTCCCTTTACGGTATAATTTCCTTTTGATGTTCTGGCAGTTTCCACTCTGCATTTTACAACTTTACAAGGAAACAAAAACTTCACCCAAGTCTGTACTCAATGTCATTGTTAATCATTTCTCACCAATACATAACCTCCATTAATTCGATATCATATTTTGCCACGATATTCCCACACGTTTTACTTGATTTTATATGATTTTGACTTGTTCCCTGAGGATCTAGATTTTGGCCTTAGCTTTGGAAGTGCATTGGTTTGCCCTTGATTTCCACTCTAAATTGCATGTACTTCTCTATCTCCCTTGATTATTTGCTGTCTCTACTTCTTGTGTATCATATGATTACATGCTATGAGAGCACTTAAAAAACATGATGTCCAGAATGTAAAGTCATCTCTAATTACATTCCACCACTTAGCAAATTTAGGCTAGTGCCAGGTCGTTGTCATCTTTTAGTTGGCCCCTCCGTGCTGCAGTAGCACATGGCAAACATATTTCAGCCTAGGATTCCTTTGTGGAAATTATTGATAGAAAAAGAGAATAAGCTAATCAAGGAACACTATCAATTCTACAAAGCAAAATCAACAGCAGCAAGGAAACATTTTATCCACTCACTGTGTTTGCATTGATAATCTCTCATCGTGACGTTCTGTTAAGTACCACCTTACTACAATTATTCTATCTTAGAAGTGACATCAGACTTTCACTTAACAGCAACATATCATCCGCAAAGAGCGTACAAAAGGGAAGAAAATCATAATTGTGCTCGAACCTCTTCAAGCATTAATGCAACAATACACACGGACAGAAGTGCACCTCAAAGTAGACTATTGCTATGGAAATCCTTTGTAACATCTCTCTTGGTTGTCACTGAAGTAGTGAAAACATCAAATATGGCCTTGTTACCTGGATATATGCAACTTGTAACACCTCTTATCCAAAATCCTCAAGAACCTATGTACGAAACTCACTATAGGCTTCTTCCAAATCTATGTGCAAAATCCTTTTCTTTTCACCAATGACTCCATCAACTACCTCAAAGATAGAAGGCCTTCATAGTCCGTCATCCTAGCTTAAAACCATACATATTCTGAGAATAAAGAATGTGCTGCCCAGCTTACGCCACACTGAGTCAGTGCAATCCCTCTAAATTCAGCATAAACTTGGATAAACCGTAAAGCCCCAACCCCACCCCACCACCACCACCACCCCACCCCAACCCCCCCCCCAAAAAAAAAGAAAAAAAAAAAAAAAAAACCAAACCAAAACAAAAGGGAATTCTCTTTTGCATTCAATGGGTCCCTAATAGACGGTCAAACAGAGCACCCAGATAGCGCTTCCTCAGATGGCAAGCTTGACAATGAATATGGGAATAAGCATGGTCGACTGCCATCTAATTCCCTACATCCTAAATTTCAAATCTTAGGGCCCAACACCTCCATTGCACCGCATACCCAGGTACAAATTTCACAAAAATGGCTCATAAACAGAGTAAGATAACTCTAACATATCGAATTTTCAAATGAAATTTAGCTTCGATCGCCTTTACTTGCGAACCCTCAAAAGATCATGGTACACTATAATTCCAGGACAGCAATTCGAGTAACTGAAGAACACAGGAGATGTGCAAAGCAATCACGCCCAGAATCAGTCCCCAAAAATCAAACGCAAGCAACCGAAATTTCTCCAACTTACCGAGGGAAAGCAACGGACGCCGAGACTCCTGGGAGGAGGAGTGATCTCAACAACCTTATAGGGGTGACGATTATCTCTTTCTCGGTCTTTCTTCCTGCAGGAGATTTGAAGACCCTGCGCGCAAGCCAAAGACCAACCGGAGAAAACCCCAGTGATTTTTGAAGACGTCAATCTCGTTTATGCGCCTTCAGTAAAAACAAGGATCGAAATTCCAAACTGGGAGGAGATAAAAATTAACGGAAAAAGAAAAAACCTCCATGGAAATGATGAAATGCTGAATGTCGCACCTTCAGGTGGGTACTCAAGCTACCCAAAACCATCGCCATTCTGGTTTGTCTATCGTCTCTGCCTGAGAGAGAGAGAGAGAGAGAGAGAGAGAGAGAGAGAGAGAGAGAGATATTTTCTGGTCCGAAGCAAAGTAAAAATCGCAGACAGACACCAGAGACAGGGAGAGGGGGAGAGAGTAGAAGCCAGAAAAAATGAAAGGAGAAAATTGAAAATCTCTGTGAAATTATTCTTCAGCTGCGAAATTAGTGCATTCTGCTTTGACCAAAATAACAAAAAAAATTAGTGCATTCTGGGCGGTCTCGCCCTGGGTCGGGTCGGGTCGCAACTATACAATAGTGCACTCCGAATCTACTAAACTCGGGCAAAATCACACAAATAGTTCTTGAACATTTAATTTCGTTAATATGATTCATGAACTTTTGGAATATGTCCAACTTAATCTATGAACTTGAATTAATGGAAGGACTACATTGCGCATCTTCCTATAATTTAAAGACCAAGTTGAATATATTTCAACAGTTCAAAAATCATATTGATCAAATTAAAAATTCAGGGACTGCATTGCACATTAAGTTAAAATTCAGAAATTATATTGGTCAAGATCAAAGTTCATGAATTACATTGCATATTGGATCAAAATTTAAGGACTATTCGTATCATTATCTCATTAGACTAAACATTAAAGGTGATAAAAAAAAAGGTGGGGAAAAAAGGGATACTCAAGTAATTACTAGAGAAAAGAAGGAAATGATTTGAAATTTTGAATGAATTGCGATATCACGTCGGTTGAATGCTAGCAAGGAAAAAGAAATGAAAAGTATAAGTTATAAATATTCTTTACGCATTTAAAATTGCATGCGAAATAAGGATAAAATTGGGAGTGAATAAAAGATCGTTTGTTATTACATAAACTACTCCTAATCCCTCTATATTTGGATATTTTTAATTTGCACGTAAATAGTGACTTTACCAATTCCTGGCGGCCTCTCCTAATCTTTACCCAAATAAGATTGCGTTTCCGGAGTTCGTTCTCTTACTTGTGATCTTTCCTACCAAACTTCGTGTAAGTTCCATTTCACAATTTGAGTAAACCATGTGGCATCACCGGGCTTATGAACAAATCCAGGGCGAGCATCTGTCGGGGCCAAATCAACCGATTTTCAGGTGAACCGGGTAGGATCATTAATAAAAGCCCTACGAACTGGCCAACGCCATGTCAGTTCCCTGGTTAACCCCCAGCCGATCTGTTACTCAAGAATCCGTCCACCGAGGACAATTACAGGGTAGATTAGACTTTTAACCAGCTGCAACCTCGTACTCTGAAATCGGCCTGTTCAGTTTCAGATTGATTTCAAGGGGTCTTAGTTCAGTTACTCGTTTTAAAACCTCGGAACTGGAGCTCGACCAGGTTGCTTCCAAATTCTGGATCGAAAACCCAACCTACCATAAAGCCGACCAACTCCAAACAAATCTAATAGGCTGCACTTGCTTTGATCTTGCAAACTAAATGATTGCACGCCTTGTCCACGCACGCCGTTAACTACAAGTTATAGCTTGATAGTGTCATTGGTTGTCTCGGTCTTAGGTTACAATTTCAAGTGCTAGATTTGGTTTGTCACGTCTTAAAGACAGTTTCCTAGACTAGCTGCTATGTACAAGTTAGAAGTGCATATGCCAGACAAGCAGACCAAGCTCCAGAAGAGTCCCGTACACGAAATACATAGCTCAACCCACATTTCTCAAAGATCATAACCGTCTTGTACTTGCTCAAAAGGAAAAAGCAAAATCAAGAACTCTGCACCAAAAAGAACACCCAACTCGAAATGATTGGAATAAAAAATTGTACAGAAAAAGGATGAGATAAGAAACAGTAAACCGGACTGACTAAAGTCCATAAACAAGCAAACAAGAATAACAGGAAGATTGTACAGAACAATACAGAAACGCATTACCAACGTCTATTAAGATGCAGGAAATGAGCAGAGAAACATACCCATCTGCAGAATTTGCAGTTCATTAATGTCCAAGTAGTTTGCAGATAGAGAGAAGACAAGATCTCAGATTTCAGTCCTAGAAAAGAAAAAGAAAGAAAAACGTAATAGATGGATCTTTTCGCCTTCCTGATGACAAGGTCCCTTTTTCGACATGATTAAAGAACTTGAGAGCATATAGCTTGGACTCAGACAAAAAGATCAAATGCTACAGGCTGAGAAAGTCTCATTTTGCCGCTACACTTTAACCCTCAAGTATCTTTATTTCAATGAGATTCTACCTTCCATAAGGATGATAACGGCCACTTCCTGCACCACCATATCCCCCTCTACTCCCATAAAAGCCACTTCCACTGCCACCTCCATAGCCACCTCCAAGGCCAGCATCGTAACCAGCCCCGCCATAGCCAGCACCAGCACCCCCAGCACCAGCACCGCCACCATATCCTCCATAGCTTTCACTGGGACCACCATAAGCACTTCCAAAGTCATATCCTCGGCTCAAGCCACCACCGCCACCACCGCCGTAACGACTAGCATAACCCATTGATGGATCTCCTCTGTAGGCCCCCATGCCACCAGCACCTCCAGCATATCCTCCATATCCACCGAAGTCACCAGCACCATATCCCCCATAACCACTAGCCCTTCCTCCATAGGCTCCACCACTCCTGTAGCCACCAAAGCCACCACCTCCATAACCCCCTCCATATCCACCATGTGCATCTCCATAGCCACCACCATATGCAGGCCTGGAATCAGAGTAACGTTTAGATGGTGCAGGAGGGGCGTTCGGTTTCTTTGGCTCAGCCTTCTTGATCTCCACCTGGTGAAATGAAAAATGAGAACATTCAGCAAGCATAATGAGTGAATTCAGGCGAAACAAACATTACCATTCTCTGACAAGTCAGCAGGACTATTGATGACCAAAATCAGACTTTTACGTGATATAATGTGACAGCCATGTGATGAAGAACCCAAAGTTCAAATATCTCTCCATCATTACATGACTATCATTCAGAATCAGAGTAGCAAATTCCATGGGATTCTAGTAGAAATGGTATTTCACTATTGTACAAACAAGTTCCCTGTAGGAAAATCTCTGCACTTTACAGTGATCTCTCAGTTATGATATGAATTTCGGATATTCTCAGAACTCAGATGCTTGCTGAATGTTTCATTCTATATAAATGTTTACTGAAAGTTGTCCAAGCTCAAAAATGACAAAAAGATTAGCATGAATATCAGCAGTCACTGCCTTAACTAGCAGATAAAAATTGGGAAACCAGATCACCTGAGTACCAGCCAGCTCAAGCCTATTGCCCTTGGCCAAAAGATCATCAACAGCTAGCTCTGATTCAAAAGTTATAAACCCAAACCCGCGAGAACGATTGGTAGAATGGTCTCTCATGATCTGGTGTTCCTTGACCTCACCAAACTGTGTAAAGAAGTCCTTGAACTCATCTGTCAGTAAAAAAAGTTGTTCAGACCAGTGCTTTCCATGACACAAGCAAAACTTCACCAAAATAATGTTACCTTCGGTCACAGCTGTAGGAATTCCACCCACAAAAATCTTCTTGGTCTTAAAATCCTTGGAGCCAGCAGCACCCTTTGGAATAGTACGCTTAATTTCGACCTATTATCCACACAGAAACTACTCATCCAACCAAATCAAGCACAAAGCTTGCAATTACAAAACAAATCCAGATGTGTACACAAAATGAGTTTGAACAAACCTGTTTCCCATTAATAATATGAGTCTCCTCAATGACTTTATCAACAACAGAGGGATCTGCATATGTCACAAACCCGAATCCACGAGGCTGCCCGGTCTTCCGGTCCCTCATAATGACGGAATCCGTAATATCACCGTATTTACCAAAGTACTTGACAAATTGTGCTGCATAAACAATATAATCAATCAGTCGATCCAAGTCACATGTTTTAAACAAATGATACATCGGAAAGCTGATCCAATACAAACAACTAACCAGTAGTCGTCTCTCTTGCTAAACCTCCTATAAAAATCTTTCTGCAATTACATTTACACTAAAATTAAAAAACAGATAAAAAATGTATACCTAATCAACAACCACTTGAAAGACTTGTAAACTAATTCTAAAACACAGTCAACAGAAACGGCTGCATCAGTTTTCGATACAGCAACTTCAGCTAAACTGAAGAAAAAGGAATCCACTGCTTGCCACGAGCCTGAAAAAAGATTATCTGACTACAAACCCCAGCATTAAATTTAATACACCCAAACCCATCCAGAAATAGCAGCACTTGATAGCATCTACAACAAACTAAACTTAGAGTAATTCGCAGGAAAACGACTTCCTTGCTTTTTGATATCTGTTGCATCAGCATAAACTGACAAAAGGGCAAATGTTTCATCATTACTTTCATAATCCTTACGCTCCGCGGAACAACAAGAACTGGTCATCAAAAAACTTACTCTTCCCGAACTATTTGGCCATTTTAAAACTTCTCTCGCAAAACAGATACTGCAAGACGTTCTGCCACAAACATTTCCCCGAAAAAAATTTATGAGTGAAATTTTTCCCAAAGAAGAAATTTCCCCATGAAACAGAGGAAATGAAAAGAACTTTCATCTAGTTCCCATCTTTTCCACAAACATTCCCTCTACCTCCTCATTCAACCAAACAGATCCGTACAACCGACAAAGCGAAACCCTAATCACATGACAAAAAAAAAAAGGCTCCAATTTTTTCAACGTCCCACTTCACGGCACACAAGCGGAGGCGCGAACAAGGAAACTCACCCGGGGCTAGCTCCGTCGCCGGAGTGCGACTGCGATTTGTCTTCCTCGACGTGGTCGGATTGATTGAGGTCGTTGTGCTCCCCGTCGAGAGCGCTTCTCTCTCCTGAAGGTCCATTGCGTTCCGGCGAGCTCGGCAAGAAGGTGCCGTCAGCGACGGTTGCAGAGCGTTAGGGCTTGGAGGAGGAGGCGGAGGGACGGAGACGAGAGAGCAGCAAGTGCTCGGCGTTCCTCGTTATAAGCCCTAAAAACCCCTAAAAATTCAGGTGGTGCTGGTTGACTCGGCGAAGGCCGCTTGTTTTATAAGGACTTCGAAAAAATCAATCGTAAATATATATATTTTCATTGATCTCATTTTATTTCGTTTTTGCAAGAAACTTTGAATGAATTATTAATACTTGAAGCAGGGGAAAAAATGTTATTTCGAGAAAAAAAATAATTTTTTAAAAGCAATCGATTGCATTGTTTACAAAACTCAGCACAGCAAGCGACAAAAAAACTTGCTTAATTGTCTAAGCAATATTAGTATATCGATAATTATATCTATACAGATCTTTTGATATTATTTATTATTTTATGACACGATCGATCGAAAACATAATAAATTCATCATATAATTTTTAATATTGTTATCAAATAACGTTTTATTTTTCATTTTCAGCACTTGATAAAATCGAGCATTTGATATTCAGTTATTGAAAATTGAACTTTTTCAATGAATTTTTTATTTGGCTTTCTTTCCTTTTTTTTGTGCTGGTGGAAAAAAAATAGAATGACTTTTAGGCAACGTCTCTACGTTGGAAACATTGAAGTTGCAATTTCCCAATTTCCAGTCATACACAACCCAAAATCCCAGTGACATTTGAAGGACCAACTCGATTAAATATAGAGAAATTGCAACATGAGTACTTACGGGCACGATGATACTTGACTCGGATATCAGAGTTTTTAAAAGGTAAAATTATATTAAAAAAAAAGTTTTAAATATGTTGCACTTGATCCAATTCAGTCTTAAACTTTTAATCGTGCAAATTTAATTTTAAACATTTTCACGTTTTCCCAATATAGTCCATTCGACCAATTTTGATCGAAATCTCTAATGTAAATGTCAACCTTACTACAACATGGACAAAACTTATAAATATATTTTGAATTATTTGAAATTTTATAGTTACCTTTTTCTTGTTTCTTTGTTTTCGTTTCACTTATTCCTCCGCTAGATGCCGGGTCTCAACAATGTCCACTGGCTGGCCCCAGGCAATTACTATAGTGGCAACCCTCGCCGATTATTGTCGACACCAGGCGGCGAAGGAAAGAAAAGGAAAAAGAAATCAAGAAAAATAATAAAATGAAATATAAGTTCAAAAAATTATTAATAGATCAATAAATTCTATGTGTGTTAGCGTCGGTTGTGTTACGTAAGATGATCGGTATTCACATTAACGATTTCTGGGCAAAATTGGCCGAATGTACTAAATTAGCAAAATGTGAAAATATTTAGGACTAATTGACACAATTGAAAACAAATGGATGAATTGGCACAAGTGCAATAAGAAAAAAATTACCAAAAAAAGTTTTACCTCTATTAGAATTATGCTAATTGAGTCCTAACTTTTTTTTGTGCCTATTGAATTCTAAATCTTTTCACATTTTATCAGTTGAGTTCATCGGATTATTTTAATTGGAAATTGATGAAATGGACATTGACCGTCCATCAACTCTCCTATATAACATTACCAACGCTAATGTGAAATCCATTTTATATTTTTGATTTTTTATTAATTTTTTCTCTTATTTTCTTTTTATTTTTTTTATTGTTAAGACTAGTAGGAGGCGGCTGACGATAATAAAATTTTCACTTCAGCGCTAACGGTGCCACATAATGTAGTTAATTTCCTGCAAAATTGGCTGGATAGACTCAATTGAAAAAAAAAAAGAATTTATGACTGAATTGGTATAATGACAATACGTTTAAGATCTTTTTGGTAATTTTTTCATGCAACAGACTTAAAGACCTTTTTTTTTTTTTGTAATTTTCTGTTCATAAAGTGGTCTAAGCTTTCGGGGGGTAAAAAAAAGTCGGTTAATTTGAATCACATGCCACTCGAAATAAGTTGAAGAAACTAAAGAATCGACTAGCATCGAGTGTTTGATTCAAGAACTGAAAAACTTCCATCGATACAGTGCACTTAAATCTCATAAGCCTCCGCCGTTTGAGTTAGCGACTGGAAGCCCGCGCGATTGGATTCTCACGCAACATTTTGGAACATGTGCTTAGCATAAACCTTTGATTCATCAGACAAGTGAAATCGAAAAATGGACGCCCCAAAAGCACAGCCCAATTACTAAGGTTCGTGCCATCATTGCTGACGGATGATTCCGAAATCTCCCGAAGAACCGATGCCGGAGAAACTGTACATTTGTAAGTAAATACCCTTCAAAAATTAATTAACAGTCGGAGTGATGCCGGTGCTGCCGATTTCACAAGTGAATTTGATGCTTCAGCTGTAAAAATCACATTAAGCATGTCTGAAAGTACGCCTCTAGTGGCATATCTACTGTACTTACTCATACACCCCCAGAAATCCAAATGGGTCGGTTGGTCGGTCGGTCCTATTCAACACAAAATCACTCAGCACCTACATTTCAAAAAATTTCTGAATGACTTTATCATCCTTCGGCGTCTGTGAACATAATGTAGCTCGTCTATCATCCTACTCTTAACACACTTACAGGTAATAGCCGAGTGAGGGAGCAACTGTTCCCGTTCTAATCTAGTCGAGCATTCAACTAGTATGTATTCTGCGGGTTGAACCTCCTCCGTGCTGCTTCTCGCCTATAATATGGAGTTTCATCAATTGTCCTCCTTACGTAGTCCATGAACGGCTGGGGCGTCCTTGGGGACTGCTCACTTGCTATACCAGGGCTGCTGCGATCAGGTGTAGTTGGTGCCACCGGTCTGCTAGGCGTTGCAGGATGAGCAGCCGGCACATTTCTGTCTGGCCTGGCCAGTATGGAGAAAGAGATGGCGAGCAATACCATCAAAAGCGCTAGAATTACGGGCATGCTCAACCAGAAAGAAAAAGGCGATGGCTTCCTTTCTCTGGTGGTGTAGCTCACATCCAGTTCCATTCTTTGGCCTAAAATAACATATGCACACAAAAAATGAGATAGGAGTAAAGTAGGGTGCAGGAATTTCACGAGCAAGGAGACTCACCATTGGCTGGAAGTGTGAAGACTATTTTATCTTGAAGCTCTTGGATGCAATTGCTTTGACCTGGAGATATGGATAAAGCAGATGATTTGAAAAATACGTGACTTCACCTGTTTCTTTCCTACAGTCTATCCAGTCAAAGTCTTAATATTTCACACCAATCTCGTTCATTGTAACGACCAAGAAGCTAGAGGATTGAAGCTTACATTACCCAGCTTTATTTCTTTAATAAATCAACACTCAGCACCCACTTATTATCCAAAAAGAACAACTACATTCCAAGAAGAAACAATTTACTCATACTTTTTCCAACTCATTCAAGTAGTTGAGACTTGCATCTGCTTACCTCATACTCAGCAACACTACCAATCCCAAAACCTTCTCTTCGTATAGGAGTTATCGTAATGAGATTTGGGAATTGCTGAATCTCAATATCTAGAGACAAAAAAATTAAAATCAAAATTAACATGTTAGGAAAATAAGCCAATGACACTTATCTTACGGAAAAACAAAAGAAACGACGTTGATGGAACATGATAACAAGCAAGAAATCAAACACAAGATGTACGCAGTTCAATTGTGATCTACATTCATGGGTGAGTGGCAAGAAGATTTCACTAGAAATGACCGGTACAAGTATGACAGAGATTAAAATCATGGTTTAGATCACACACACTCTTAATGTTTCCAAGCCGCAATAAGCCCCGGCAAGAATCTCATAGAAACTTCGCTCTAATCTCATGGAGAGTCCTTTCAACATCGGCACCTATTCTAATATCCTCAAATTGGATACATAACAGAAGACATGCTGATGCACATTTAGCAATGCAATGGTAAAGTGAACATGTGAGAAGATGGATATCATTGTAATGATGGTGCTTCTGCTACAACAACACAAGCGATCATGATCACCATGTGGAGGAGTAATGATGTTGGGCCATGATGAGCAAGCCCAATAATCCAGATTGCAGAAACTTTTAACAAGTAAATCTCTTTCATTTCCACGTTCAAAATTTGCTTATACAACTACTTCTTAAGCACATCAAATTTTAAAAGAGCTTAACAACCTTGCACAAGCAGTACTTCTTAAATCAATAACCACAAACTACCCAGGCAATCCTGCATAAAACAGCATTTCAAAGATAATGGCATTGACCTAAATCAAGTTCTCCAAGTATTTTCCTGACAAAATGATCAAAGCAGGAACAGTGTAGCACATACACCAGATCATATTAACAGTGAAGTATTAACTAGAAAAGGAATATAGTTAGCTAGATAAGCACACAGGTTCTTCAAGTATTCAAAATCTGCCATCAAAATCAGGCATTCGCACAAAAACAACACACGGCAGAATTTTATGACGTGCAAGGGATCTTCCATTTCACACCCCAGATTTCAAACTTAAAAAAAAAAAGACAATTTGTCTCCTCTGCCTGGTGGGGGAGAGTCATTTTTACCTGTGTTACCCAAGAGAGTTATGGTAGTTCTGTTACAGTCAGGTGTCAGATTCAATTGCATTGCATCCTAAAAAACAAAAAGTATTTGCAACATCAGAATGTTTGAAATTAGTTTCTAACAACGACACCAGAAAGGGCTTAAAGAGTTAGCATAGACTTTTCAATGGATAAAAAAAATGTATAACGTAGCTCAGAGCTAGTACCATGGCAGAGATAGCCAGAGATAAAAGTACAACACAAGTTGTTCTCATTGCTTCCACAGCCAAAAATAGCAGGCTAGTGTTTGATTCGCGTGTCAACAGTATTACAAAAGACAATAAGTTCCCAAAAAAGTTTTACTCGTCACCTTATCCATCCCCAATATAGAAAACCCTCCGATGAAGAGGGCTGAGGCAGATCCTGATGCATTTCTGGCTTCTCTTAATGTAGCCTTGACGGAAATAGAGATATCCGATCTCGTGTCCTTTGATTTCAGTGTTGAACGTACCAAATGCTCAGGTGAATAAGGGAAGAAGAGACAATATGAGTTACCAGTGTCAAGATCCGTCCATGCCTTGGCGTACCTTCATTGCAAAGTTATTGTTGCAAAGTTATGGCTCCAGCAAGGTTTAATGAAATAAAGAATAGAAACGGATAAAAGATGAACAGGATAAAGTGTAGGCTTGTTACAATAAAGGAAGAAAAGAGGTGCATTTACCCAACGAATGGAGGGTCTACTGCACAGTCATAAGGGACCCTCTCTTTCCTCTTTGATGTATCCATCACTGCATAAATTTGTTCACTACATATTGTCAGTAACCATACTATTACTACGATAAACTACAAGTAGATTATATAATACACATGTTGTGAGTTCAGTATCAACATGCCCTCATGTAAAAGCATTCAGTTACTATATACGAAGCTAGTAGAGTACACACTGCACATATTGTGGTTTCGGTGCCATCCATTCAAATCTATCTCCTGCCTCGATCACTGAAATTTCAAATGAGAAGGTGTTATGCCTATTGTTCTTTCACCCATTCTGTTTTCTCCCTCCTTCGCTCTCGTTAGAGTCAGAAACAACTCATAAGAGAAAAATCACCTCAATTAAAGAAATTACTACCCAGTAAGTTAGAAGGGCAAATTAAAACAAGACCCCAAGAGGGTTCCATTGATCATGGTTATCACACAATTCATGAAGGAATCCAACAATCTGAGAGAGAAGGAATCAAAATGGCATGTGCAAAGCCTGCTGAAACAAAACAGGGCTAGAACTGCCAGCAGCAAAACGATGTAGAGAAAGCATCTTGTAGAAGAAATGCAATTTCACTTAACTAAAGGAATGAAAGTAAGTTGGGCATTGGAGATACTTTTCTATCAAGCTCGAAATCCAGTACCGTATTTGATTACACCGTTGCTTGCAGTTTCACTCTGATCCAGTGTTTACCAAATATATCTATTTTATCCTCTCTCTCTCTCTCTCTCTGCGCACACAAAATGGATTCTTTCCATAGGCTGAAAAGGAATGCTTACTATGTCAAAGTTTATCAATCAATTTACATTCCTACAAAGTAATCAATTACAGCAAATCTGGCACTGTTAACCACGTACAGAGGTCAAGACCATTTCAAAAGTTGGCATATGGCGGTGTTGAAGCATTGTCCCTCATCGCTTGATAACGGGTCCTAAAAGCTCTTAATATTCATGTGGTCTCTCTCTACCTATTAACTTAAACTTTTGCGTTGGACCTTGTAACACGGTATTAGAGCCGGCGCTATCCCTTTTCGCGAATGTGCGTGGTCAAAATTTCATGTCAATGTGAGTAGTCAAAATTCCATGTGCCGCTTGTAGTCCAGCTTGCATGTGAGGGGTGTTGAAGTATTGTCCCACATCGCTTGACAATGAGTCTTAAATGCTTTTTATATTCATGTGGTCTCCCACCACCTATTAGCTTAAGCTTTTCGGTTCAACCTTCAACAGCAGAAACTGACGGAGGTTAATTAGCCTATTACACCAGTATTGTTCTTTTTTCCCCAAAAGAACAACAAGAGTTACCCATGCTCTTCAAAATGAGATAATAGAAGAGGAAAGATTTCAGTCAAAGAAGCATGCAAGTAGAAGAGAATAACAGAGACCTGAATTTTACATGGAACTCATATCCTCTAACAGGGAAAGGAACATTGCTTAGTGCCTCTCTGGGAGCATCCACAGAAACCATGTCACTTCCCAGTACCATAATCTCTGTTTGCAGCTTTGCACTCGAAGATTTGAAAATAACTGCTCAGAAGTAACGTAATGTGAACCAAAAGGCAAGGGGTAGGCTCAAGATAGTGGGATAACTGTAATATAGTAATACTGAATACCTCGTGTAGTGCCCTCTCCAACTGCCTTGGATTTTCCAGAGAGCAAATCTATGGTTATGACACTGTCGTTTGCACTAGTCCACTGCCCAGAAACTTGCTCCTTGAATCCTACCATGCAAAAGATAATTTGGCATCATTTAGTGAGAAAGCTACTCTCATGCTATTCAATATGCAGTAGAGGAAATGATGGAGGGGCATAGGTCATGTAGTGTAACTCAGAACTATTATACACACATCATGGCATGCATAAAGGTAATCATAAAGGTAAATTTTAACTAACACAGCCAAAAGTTTAGCGGCCAAAGAAGTAGGGGATGGGCAGAAAACATTCCCATGAGATGAAAATTCAAAAAGATCATCATCCATGGCATATTCAAAGTTGAGTGTCTAGAGAAAAGATGACAAATTCTATTTCAAGTGACACAGCTGCCTCAATAATGCTACAAACAAAATAAACACAAGTCTAGATTAATTACCTTTCAGCATGAAATAAAAGAAAAAACAACAATTGCACAAAATCAGGAAGTGACTAACCAACATACAGTGCCTTATTTCTGAAGCATCCAATTACACATGCAAATTTTTCACATAGACGCACCTTCTAGATTAAACTCAAGGGAGTTCCCAATGTGAAGGATGGGATTTTGAGGGTATATGAAGGCACCAACTGATACCTGAATGGAGATGAATATACTGATATTATATGACTGCAACATTGCAAAAGAGATATTAACTATGCACATAACAGAAAGAAGACCAAGAATGGCTGATGTTCTAGAATTCAGTTGTAATTGTAAAAGGGTACCTATAGACAAGTGGAAAAGGGAACTACAAGCTTTTCAGAGAAAAATTAATTTCGAGGATACATAGTGAACCACCTGTCTATTTATTGAAGAGAAACGCTTTTAACAAATAAGACACCTATTGAGTTATGGGCTCAAGTCGGTGCAAAACCTTTAGCACAGTAACAACTGTATATGGGGTCCAAGTAGATGGATTCCATGCTTCCAGTCTATAATAGGTGCAAGGGTCCCCCATACTTAAATGAAACAGGTTAAGTAAAATAACAAGAATCTTCACTAACCGATATGGCTACCACAAACGATCATGCATCCACTTTACAAAAGTGTCAGTCAACTCCCACAAATAGAATGCCGAGTTGTGTGTGAGTATATATTATTTGACGATCTATATTTATTGTTGCTATTTTCAAACCCTTTTCTTAAAGAAAAAGTTGTCTGCTTGACCAACATGTTGGTATCAGATAAAACTAAAACTCCATTTAACTACTATCATGGTCTATTGAAAGCAAAAAAGGTACCAGTGCATAGTCTGACTTCCTTGTACTGCCACTTATTGACACTCGCAATAGAGCTGTACCGTGTTGTACTGCCTTCAATAAGATAGAAGAGCACAGTCACAGGAAAGAATAATCACTGGACAGATGGATAGACAGGAAAATAAGTTGATGCAACTTTTCTTAATATGTCAATCAAAATAAGTCTTATTTTAGAGAAAAGGAAAGCAAGAAAACTGGACTAGATATCTGAGACGCACATTTGTGCATTATAATTCTATTTTTGTAGCCTATTACTTTGGAAAAAAAACAAAAGCTAGTATGAGCATGTTACCTTGAGATTGATGTTTCTATTCACACTGCTTGTTGCATTAACATAAACAATGTCCGGATAGTTCACTTCCATGTCCAAGGCAACTGCATCATATGCTTCATAAAAGGCATATCCTGGTAAAAACACATAACCACAATAGTGATGAGGACTAAATAGCTCTACAACCAACAGTGCATTGAGAGTGCTCTTAAAAGAGTACCTAAAGCATCGAAGTGGCCAATCAGGAGTTCAATTTCAGCACCAAGAGCAAGATTCACCACATGGAAAGGAAATTCTTTATTTGCAAATCTTACTTGAGCCACCTGATTACAGTACAGATCAGGCACTGTCAGCACAAGTTCTAACTAGCAAAACAACTTCATCAAAGAAGAGAAATGGAAGAACATAGAAATCAGAAATGCTAATCTATCATTGAAGCTCTGTATCTATCAAACTCATAAATATCATAAACAACTATAATTTTGGAACTTGTAAAGTGGGCACTGTATGCTAGTGCTAGAAGCTCTATATTACAAGAGGAGAAAGTTATGGGATCGAAAATGCTTAGAACGGTAAAATCGGTTACATCACCGTCTGAGATGTGAAGAAAAAGGTTGAGACACAGCAAAATATTTTGCTTGACTTCTAATGACCAAGTATGGGAACATAATTGTCAGTGAAAACTATGACCGCCGGTACAGGAAAAAAAAGGAAGGAAAAAAAAAACACTCATGAAAAGTTGATCATATTGTACATTCAAGGAGCATAGTCATGAATGTTTTGGTCTTTCTTCAAATATTAGCACATGTACAAAATTATAGTCCTACCCGAAGTACAGCCCTCTTTTCTATACATTTCAGCACTTCTTTGGTGCTTTAACTTATGATTCTCTGTAAAATTTCAAGACAAGAGCTCAAGGAAAGTAGTATAGCTACCTCAGTGACCCTGATACACGAAGCAATCTCAATCCTCCCTGACAAGTGATCTTTAGCCTGAATGCATGCAACTTCATTACTCTCAGCTGTTTTAATTCTGTTATCTTGAATGGAAATAGTCTTGCTGAGTGCTATTTCATTCAATTCACTGCAATTTCTCAACAAGGAATAGGTAATGGTCCCCTTTCCACTGTGACTGTCCCACTGGCCATATGATTCAAAAGATGAAGGCAACAGAGTTGATGTAATATACTGAGGAGGAAGAATCCAGGTTATTGGAACTCCAAGGGCAAGAGGTGGATCAGGAATCACTGATACCGACACACTAGAACTGTAAAACTTGGATTCTGAGAATGAAGCAGAAACAAAATCACATGAAAATGAAACTGAAACTCGGGCTTTGCCAGCAGACCTGAAATAGATCAATGATACTTCCTGATTAATAGTGTATGTTTCACATATAAAAAGAACCAGATATAGTTTGCCCACAAAACAATCCCATAAGAAATAAATAATAAGGAACAAAAGGATTTTCTCAGGAAAATATTCTTGTGAAAGCCCACTTTAGTGAGCTTCAAGCACAGGCAGACATAGATGAAGCTCCAGTATTTGACAAACAGATGTAGAGGAGCCCCAATATCGTATGTCAGCGCCAATATTGTATGTTTCATAATACCCTTTCCAAAGAGAGGACCTAGAATGCAGGTAAATATGTACTACTACAGACAAAAGACCACCCGAACCATTGTATTCTCGGTTCTTTCCAGAAGATGCAGATGAAAGATTTCTTAAAGGAAGTTAATAATCATAAACAAACACGAAGGCACTAATGGATTTGTAAATTCTTATGTTGTTATTGACATATGCCCTGAAAAACAAGCCAAAAGGGATCGACTCAAATTTCAGACAGACAGACAGACACAGAATCCTACTTGAGTCAGGCATGATGGCCCAACTGAGTAAAATATTTATGTTCGCATGACATGACCGACTCAAGCATCAATTATAAGTTGCATACCCAATTCTAATGCCGATTTTCAATGAGACACCAGTGAAACAAACAGAGAGACACAAACATGGACTGGAAGCAAAACCAATGACATCGGGTTAATGTCATCGCATACCGAAGGTTACATAACCATGGTACAACAAAACCATTATCAATCCAAGTTCCAAGTATACAATGTAGTGCATAGAAGAGGTCCAATTGTGGAAAAAGTTCTTTTACCTTCCAAGCAAGACCTTAATAAAGCCAAGTTCTTTCTCATTGAAATAGGACAACTGAATTTCCTTTGAAGAGACCAGCTGGTTACCGATTTTCTCTTCAGGAAACTGCTCTCCTATGTCGAATCCTAAAACCTGCACAGAACGGTGGAGAAGCCACCTTATTATTTGGTATTATGCAATTGCAATCACTCATAGTATAGTGAATCAGTCCAACCTTTTCATCTTCTATAGTCCACTTATAATTTTTGCAGACCCCATAAAGAGAGAACAGATCACCCTGATCATTCCCCAAGAGTCGTGAGTACGTAACAAAATCTAGGAGAATTAATCAATTTATTACTAAATGAAGATCCTTGCCTCAAAAAACGCAGGATATATTGGCATCTCACGATTGACACCAAGCTTGTCACTTTGCACATTCAGAACTGCAGAAGAAGGGACCACCACATTGACACTACCAGTGGCTCGACAAAGGACGAAATTCTCTCTCCAAAAATCGTGGCAAGCATAGTCTGCAAATAATATAAAAAAATGAGACAAAGAAAACAACACCTCCATATTGGTCATGATCCTACAGTAGAGACCCGATTGATTGAGCAAAAATGGTGTCAAAAGTTCTCCTATCACACTTTTGGGTCTATAATAATCATTGAACTAAATTACCGAACAAGAAACACATTCCCCATCCACTCTATTCTGTCTGTAAGACCGGGCATTTCAGCAACCAGATGAAGTAAGAATCTTACAATTATGGTCTTCAGCAGGCCAGATGGTTATTGCATCATCCTTTTCAAATGACATCTTTTACAAAGGAAACTCTTAAGGAGAATCATCTATCTGGGCAGGCAAGTTCTTACTTCCAGATTTTTTACTGACATGGCACATTTCTCTTAAAGAAAATTTAAGAAGAGCTGTTGAATTTAGAATGTGCAAATGTCACAACTACTTTATAAAAAGAATGCCCAAGCAGTGCAGAATACGAACATCAAACATCCATTACTCAAGCTCAAATCCACATAGATTTGTTGTTACACAATCACACCTACAATACCAATAAACAATGGTAGCATCAGCATACCATAGTCACTTACAGTGTTCCCAGGTGAAACTGCAGACAGGCGTCCTGATGTTCTATGGACAATTGCAATCCAATCTTCAAGACTCGAATATTCTATACGAACACCAACTTTTGGGCCACCTCTGACAGTAAGCTTAGCATAGACGAAAGTGGTATTGTCAAATGAAAGGCAAGCATGATAATCAACTGCATATCACAGAAATAGGGTAGATGGAAAAGGATGGAAAGACACTGCATCAGATTAAATCAAACTCAAGTTCCCACTCCAAGCAACTTGTTAATACATCAAGACGTGGGGTTGTACACTCAGCTTATACTATATGAAACTTGAATTCGAGCAACAGTTCCTCCATCGCCACTACACAATTATTACTCCACAACCACCGCCATCCGCAGGTGGCAAATTCTAACACGAATTGCCATGTTAATGAATATAGATATTGGCCTAACCCAAAATGATACGGATCACCACATTCACAATACACCCATTTTAGCATGTTTGACAAAAAATAAACCAGTAATGCCACTACTCGACAAGAATTCATAGCATGAAATGTGAACTCAAATTAACAGCCTCATCTCTCACCTACTCCTGTCAGCACTACTACTATTCCTACTTAATCACCCCTATAGCACTGCCACCAAGCCGCTTCATCACCATGATTCCATCATGCATTAATTCTCTGCTACCACCAGACCAAACGCCACATTGGTCAATGCTTCATCATCACAATTTCACAGCTTACATCTAGTGAGCTCTGAAAAATGCAGAAAGTTTGCATGTTTCAAAATCTTACAATGTTATTGCATGTTAGTTTTATGTATTACAATTATGTATATTACTACAGAGTCATGATAAACAAATGCCCCAGGACACTCAACAAAACATTTTACCACCTACAGTTAACAACAGAATACACAATAAGTCTGCTATTACAGTTGAAATTTGGAAAATCCGGTCAGGGTGCTTGCGAAAAGTGATATCTACTTCAAAATCCTTTCATTGAACACCTACATGAATGGTATGATCTGCTTCTTATCCTCTCTTATCACACCATATACAATATCCTTCGATTGTTTGCATCATATTGACTTGGAAACGTACAACATACACTAACTCTTTGAAAGGTTATGTTCTTGAAGGAAGTGGTTATACTGAGATCGACTGTCGTTTGTGCAGAAAAGTGAAATGTCATATGTCGCCTCATATTTTTCCTACTGAATGTAAACCTCAAGTTGCTTGATTTTAAAGCCGCGTACTGTTAACAAATCACATTTCCTAGCAGAGGGATAACTCAACAAAATCCGGCAATGCTTTTTGAAGATTTTTGCACATATGCATCGTATCAAATACGCAGTTGGGGAGAAGAGTGCTTTGAGAGCCACTTAAGGACAGATCTCTACTTATGTTTCAACTCATTCCACTATTGGTGCTTGGCTTCTCATGGTCGATCTTGTAAACACGCCTTTAAGTACATCTTTTGCAGAGTTCTCATATTTGTAAAATTCATTCTCACCTTATCTTACATAACTTGAATGTATTTTGCACCTTTCAAGTGATGTAAGCGAATTGACAAGAGAACAAGCAAGTAATAATCTAATACATACCACATAAGATGCCCCTGGTGCGAGAGAAAGTTCATAAGGGTGAATTCTTGGTGGAGCATAGACTTCTATTTTTATCGGTTGACTTCGTATTTCATGTCCTGATTGCTGTTTCACACTAACCTGATTTCAAGTCTTTTCTGTAAGCTTCCAAAATTTCAAGTTCAACATGAAGAAAACCTGTTGATACAAACAAAAGGAAAAATGTCTGCACTGTGCAGAAGAGAAACTTACATACAAAGTGGTAACTCCGAGGTGCTTTGCAATAATCATGAAACTTGGACCTTTGACATAAGCATCATCCCTGCTTGAGTTATCATTACCATCCACTAGTTCAACTATGTTATCCTCAACATGCACTTGAAGATCCATGTAAACATACTGCACCATCCCCATAACTTAAGTTATTGCACTTTCTAAGGGGGAAGGACAGTTATAGATATAGAGGCACCACCAAGTAGTAGGAAAGTTTTCGAACAAAATAAATCATACTGTACAAACAGACACCAAGGAAAAATTCTGGGATGAGAATAATTTGCGCGTATACATCCTTTTGAGTGTATAGAAAATTTAATGTCTTCAGCATTGAGAATTGTGCCAAAATAAGAGATGGCATATAGCTTGGTAAAGTACATGATTTACCTGAGAAAAGTCAAAGGAGCCTCCATCATTTGTCCCGGTAACTATATCAATAGATAGCGAGCTTCCTTCCTGAGATAAGACGTCTCCACAAATTAAGACCGATGATGGAGATAATTTTGCATAGGGAAATTTCTTCTTTTCATGAGATAAAGAATATTACATGATGGAAATTTATCTGAGTCTAGAGAAGAATAACACCTATATAAAATACGAACTATTCTGAAGGGAATGCCCTAAAGTTAGCCTCACCATAAGGCTTATTTCTTCTCCTGAAGTAATCTTAATCCAATCTACATCTGCAACCTGGACCTGGAAGACATGCATATATCAGATTAGATGAACCTTTTTTTCCCCATAACACAGAATTTTATTAACAGAAAAGTTTCTAGTACACTAAAAATATAAAAGGAAAAAGAGAGAAAAACAACGCAAGACTATAGGAAATCAGAACAAGAAGACCAAGCCAAATATAAGAGTACAACAGAGAAGCAACCGAAGAAGCTGAACCCTCAAAACAATCTTTATTGTTTGCAAGTGAAACACATGAGACAAAACAGTGCAGCGCACTTCTTACAAATTAAGTCTCCTGCATAGGCATACCAATAGCTAAATAGCTGGATGGCATGTCTTAAAATGACCTGAACCATCTTAGAGGAACTCAAGATATGATTCCAATGCTTTGAGGAAATCCAAAAGTCAAGAAGTTCAAAAAGAAAAGGTACGGATGGACAGGCCATGACAAATCAGAGGAAACAGCTGGAACCTTAGAAGTTCCAGAACAACGTAGAGCTAGCATAATGCACTCAACCAGGATTCTGACCACATAACATTATTTAAATTTATCAGAACTTTCACAATAGTTTCACAAGCGTCAGCTCAAGATAATTGGGTTCAAAGTCCCTATTTCTTGCATGGGTTAACATATTAGAATTTTACATACACAATTTTCTGGAGGCCTAGACAGAGTAAATACCTCGATACTCCCTCGAGCTTTGTAATGCAACTCTACTACAGAGTTCAAATCCTCGGTACAAACTAGCTAAATTTGTGTTCAGAAAAACCCAAAGGCCAAATATATTGCTCTATGTTATAGAAACTTGAGAAAGCCTTGCAAAGTATAGCCTCGAGAGGATCACTCATTCGCACGCAAAGCAACATAGATTTTAATAAATGCCTCCCGAAGATAATATATAACATCCTAAGCAATTAAACAAAGCAACCATTACCTCAGAAAATCTACTAGCAGCAAATGAGTCGTGAATAACAGTTTGAAGAAACAACTTATACCGTGGCAGATGCCAGGAGTGGTGGTGTAAGCCCAATATCATTAACAGTGACTAATGCAGTCCCAAGTCCTCGAGGAGACAGCATCAATTGCGAGCATTGTAATCCAGCTGGCGGGTGAATAACTTCTACTATTTGAGAATCATTAACAGAAGATTCCAGAAAGCAGCTGCCTCCACTTATAGATAGATTTAACTGGGAAAAAATTAACCTTGTAGTCACATGTGATGCCTCAATATAGAGATATCATAGCACCATAAGTACAGAACAATCGTTTGAATCTTATAGATAAGAAGAGTTGCATCAAGCAGCATCCAAGGTATAATAAATTAATCCTTCTTTACCAAATTTTATTTTCAGTGTTAAGTAGGACTTGAGCGCATGGCACTGACCAAACATATTCGAAAGACTCAATAGTGGATCTTAGAAAGCAAACGGACAGTTTGAAAAACTAAAAGTAAATTACTATACGTAATAGATATTGACAAGACCAGACGCTAGGACCCAACAAGAAAAAAAATTCATTAATCTTTAATGGATGTTGAATACACCATATGTACAGCTTGTGATGCCCATGGTGCATATTTAGAATACAGTGTCCTCAATCCCTTTTCCGCTCATTATAAATGGCTAACAGTAATTTATGCAGCAAAAGATACAGAAACAAAAAGGAAATATAGCAACACAACAATAAAATAGAGCAGAGAGAGAGATTACCTTTTAACAAAGAAATAATTGCAAAAAGCACGAAATGATATGACATTCAACCGCCAAGATCTAACATGCTAAACGTTCGCAGTTTCAACATCCTATACGCAGACTTAGTGAGCTCAATAACATACGTAGAAGTTCATATGCTTTTTATCTGCATTGCACAGTGACTAAAATAAAGAAAGAATCGGACTTGCTAAACTTTATATTAGCATAAATCCACATATTTTCAATATTCACTTGCATTGCCCCAAAACGCAGACTGTACCTATATCTCAATGTATTATTGAGTAATTCCCGTCATATCATCATCTGTGAGTATTGCCAGCTCCATTGGGCCATAGCCGACAGATATTCCGAAGCCTAATTGAGTGACAAAAGCGCGCACAACTTGATAAAGCTTAATAATCAATTAAAGAAACTGCTAATGACACATTTTTTTTTAGGCATTATGCTTAATAACCGAAGCTTCTGACGCCGATTTAGGTTTTCAATAGAATTTTTATTCTAAATTACTCTCTGCATTAGAGTGTGTATTTAAGGCTCGTCTGAAGATGAATCATATATTGACATACACAGTTTATACAGCCGCCCCTAATCGTGAATGAGTTCATATGAACGTCTAGCACTGCATTTCAAAAAAATCGAAAGGAATTCTTTTTCCCTTAAGCCGAGTCTACCTGCCCCCCCAAAAATATCAGGAAGCTGAACATTCGCCAGCATAACCTAGGGTAAATAATGGTATTGTGACTATTAAGCCTCCATTCAATGAGTTCCAGATAATGCAGAGCCATAGCGGCCCGCGATCCAGAAGATGCTAAGCATATATAGCTAATGCCAGGAGATGATCCTATATACAGGAATAACCGGCTGCCTCATTGCTTATTATCATGAACCGCATTCTGCTAGTTGATGAAGTTTTACATGCCCGATCTCATTTAACTTGTCGACCAACAAGATTGCGTCCATTAGGCACATGAGACCCCTTCACACATCAAAATGCACAGATGCTGACATACACTTCATCTTACAAATGCATTCAGCGAACTGTTGACATCCAGCTTAAAACAGGAAACATGGGGATGTAGCCTAGCGAGCACGAGACTGCAGCTTGATATAGCTTAACCTTAGGCATGAGAGCGTCCAAAAATAGCAAGCTGTACTCAGGTCAACTCGATAAAGTGATTTTTTAATACAAGCCTCAGCCCATTATTTTGACAAATGCCCAGAACGAAAAATTTTGAAGCGCAGTATGCAGGATGCATTCCCCCCCGTCCAGCAGAAATAACAAAGGCAAGGAATAGACATAAATCGCCAACGACCTTTAGTATCCCCTGAGTCGCTAGATTATTCCAAAGAGCTTTACTGATAAGCGATATCATGCATCTGTGAGAACTATCTACGAGAACTTTCAGAACCAAGATAATCAAGAACTCTGTGATTTGGATCAGATCCAACCACAGTATCCTATCGAACGATATCAGCTGCACATCCTAATACATAGAATCTCAGCCGAATCACACCAGATGCTAATAACGACATAATAAAAGGAGTATATTTTCATGAATTATTATCAGAATATTATCAAATATCAATCACACCCTCCCCATTTTATATATATTTTTTTTTTTTTTTTTTTTTTATCCCCAACCTCCCCCCCCCAAACTACGATAGCTTTGCAGGTTTCAAATGCTTAAAGGACAACAGAAAAGATTAATAGGCCTAAGTGTATGTCACCGGCAAAATCATATTTTAATGCGCTATGATTCTGGCCGGAAAAGAGCAATAATATAGAGCCAGCATAGCAGCCACAAGCCATGAATACTGACTTCAGAAAAAGTCTAGACGACAATTCGCGCAAATATAAAGATAAATGAACCTAAACCTTAAGGCGAAGAAAGAAATACAGCAGCAATCAGCTATGCTCCTTTGACCTTATTCGAAAGAAAACCAATAAATTCATGGTGAAGCCTATATTGTGTGAAAGAAACAAAAAGACTGGATGCCTAAAGGCCGACCGTCAAACAGTACCAGTCCCTTGCCATCCATTAGCCCGCCAAACCAAAAAGAGTTCCCAGCGCAGACATGCAGGGGGGGTGGGGGGGGGGGGCAGTGTGGGGGGAGGACCTATTTCCACATCATCATTGACTCATTCCAATATAGCAGCTCGTACACAGCTTAGGCTCAATTCCCACCTCAAACAAGAGAGATCAGAGCTGTGTGTGCCCCAAAACTTCATCAGAGCTAGCAATACCCAACACCCCCACCAGACTGCAGATACGCGAATAGTGTGCTCCATTTGCCCCGATAACAGCAGGGTCACATGAACTCTTTCGGGAGTGCGTTTCCGCCCCCCTCCCCCCACTTTCCCCCCCCCTCTTCATGGCCTAGCACTTAATTATAGCCACCTTTCTGAATTGACTGTAATGTGGAAAACAGGAATTAAGCGCCCCTTTTCCCCCCCCCCCCCCCCGCATGAATGTCCCCCCCCCCCCTTTTTCCCCCCCCTTCCTTCCTTACTCAAAACATCAAACCAACAGGTGAATTAAAAGCTAATCGCCGAAACCAGCGTTCATCTGCTAATCAAGACAATAGGGAATGGAAACGCAACACATGACTGACAAGATGCTTCTCCAATAGTGCCCTTGCAGTAAAGGCATGGTCAACACCAACAAAATTTACCCTCCATGTTTGAAGACAAGCATCCTGAGTTCAAAGAGCACTATTAGCTCTGATGCGATCTGAGACGGCTGCAACAGCAGCCAGACCTATTTTGAGTTTAGCTAAAGGCCAGGAGCAACCAATTAAGATATGAATTTATTGCTTGGTTCCTTTTTGGGTGATAGGAAACAAAACCAGAGCCCAAACAACAATCACATCGAACCATTTTAAAAAAAGTAGTGTATCAGCTTCTCCTTCACAGCCAGTTGCCTCGAAGCAATTTTTTCGCAACATCTTTTACAAATTTAAATTAAGATATTAATCATTCACTAAAAATATAGTTAAACTAAAGAAAGAGTCAATGGAGTTGCTTCATTTCACACTAGCATAAATTCATGCTTTACAGCATCGTTTCATGTTTTCCTGGGCACACCAGCCGAACCATTATATCGGAACCCTCACTTCATGCAACCAAATCTGAGCCAAAAATCAAAAGCACCCAATATCTCTGTCCAGTCTTCAGTTTATTCAATTTCAATGCCCTCTTTAGTTTTGTGATTGAATGGTCCTATTCCTAGGCAAGGATTGTTGATTAGTCTACCATTCCAAACAACGACGCCGTAAAGCCAGGCAAAAATGCCCCCCAGATACTCACAAAGTCTCCTAGACAGTGCAGCATGCAGACTCTGTACAAACTTACTATACACTGCCTGGCAAGTGCCTGAACAAGGATTAATGATCTATCAAATTAGCAGGTAAATTATTGAAGCACTCAACAGTTGATGTAATCGACATACCTACCATCCCCATAACTTTCAGGTCCTCCGAGAAGCAAAACATCAACATAATGTGTAACAGGACAAGATATATTTATATCTAAAACTATTCCAATTGCCCCTCATCAGCTTACAACTTGAAGCCCCAAAATCAACCAGTCAAACCACCACAATGGTTCCTTTTTTTTTTTTTTTTTTTTTACATCCCCACCTGACGCCACAAAAGGATCCAGCCCGCGCCTCTCCCCCCCCCTCAGCCCCCCCCCCCCCCACACTTTCCTACCCCCACGTACCCTCTCCCCCCACCCCTGGTGACCCCACAACAAGGCGGTGCGGAATGCCGCTATACGCTCGAATGAAAAAAGGGGGTAGCTTCAATAGCAGTAGTTCCATGCTTCAGCAAGATCGAAATGGTGATACTCTTTCGGCAGGGCCAGCATGCAGCATAAGTTGAACCTGAACCAGCCAGCCAATAAACATAGGCTTCCACGAACATGGTGCCCGACCACTTGACACGAGCCGCTTAGACATCATCATCCTTTTTTCTTTTCTAAACCGCCCCCTGGTGTTTGTCTGCCTCCCCAATTTAGTCCTCACAATATTCTGGACCTTAGTGTAACTCCCAGTCTCATTTACAATGATGCAATGCATTCACTCATGACCTTCCCAAAAACTTATT
>JAGVVM010000593.1:0-26216 GCA_019149425.1 Psidium friedrichsthalianum | reverse complement strand
CATTTATGTGACAAATTTAAACAAAGGTTTGCCATGTCGAGCTAATATTTAATGTTGATCACTTTCTTGTGGAAAAAATTGTACCAAAAAAATTTACTAACCCTAATTACTATGTTTTTTAGGGGGGAATAGTAATTTGTATCACAATAAATTCCAAAAACAAAAATACGAATAAATAAATCAATATTATCAATTCATAGTTCAATATGGCAAAGAAAAAATCGGGGGGGGGGGGCGAAATCATTTATTTTCAAAAACAAAACATTTTAATTTAAAATAAACATTGCAAAACACATCCATTCGAATTTATTCAGATACAATTTTCAAGCCGTATAATTAAAATAAATTATTTTACAAAACATTTTAATTTACTCAAAAACAAAAAACACAAAAAAAAATATACATATTAATTCCTTTAATTTTATTATACAACAAACTAGTGCCAACCCATAAGCTATCAACGAGATCACGCCAACACAAAAAAAAAGGGGGAAGTACCCAACCACAAAACATGACACAGATCACCTCTCCCCTGATCCCACCCTTTCAAATCCTTCAACCCTCCCCTTCCCCTCTTTCCCACTTCTTTTTCCCTCCTCACCATATGGCTATTTGCACCCCATTCACCCAACTTCTTTCTTCTCCACCCTTCCATTAGTAAACCGCCCCTATCTGTAATTTTTAATTCATCTTTTCTGAGCAACATACCTTCGTGAGTCTGGGTGCGAGGGGGGGGCTCAGAACCAGACACCTCACAAATCATTAGGGGGCAAAAAAAAGTTGCGCTCCCCGCCATTGATTACAGATTCCTCTTCTTGGCTTTATCCCTACCCTTCAAGGAAACTCTCTCCTAACCTCCCCGTCCTCATACATTTTGTTCCCGTTTCCTTCCTTCTTCTCCCCACCCCCCCTCCCCTTTCTCTTTTCGCTATCCCCTCTCCCTTCCTTTTTCTGCTTTTTTCTTTCTCTCTTCTCCTTCTCTTTCCCAAGTTTGTTATTGCATCGTAGCACTACTATTAAACATCTACAGAAACGGTTTTTGTGGTTTGATAATTACATCGTACATAGTTTAGGACAGCTGTTGTATATTAAAGCTAAGTGGTACCCTTTCTCCTAATACACTGTTGTCCATACTAGAGAGGTGCTGTAATGTAGGAAATTTGCAAATCACCTTATAAGCAATTGGACCGCCCATTTCACAGCTGCAGGTGCTGTAGAGGAGCCAATCAAGGAGGGCTCAAAATTATTGATGTGACTTTAGTGGACCAATTCAATCCAAATTTTAATTTGGTTCAATTGTATGACTAGCACATAGTTGATGTCCATGCAAGAGTTGCATTTTTTTTTTTCTCCCCGGCCGTGGCTCGCGAGATCACACAAGACCAACTTCGATTGGGGTCCAATGCTTAGGTTGGGGATCTTGCTCTCTCCCTCGTCCTTGTGCGAATGTCACTTTCTTTAAAATTTTTAGTGCACATAAGTGGAACATAAAGTAAATGGCAGCATATAGATGGAAGAAGGAAAATTCAAACCCCACTCCAATAGCGCACAAAGCTATAAAGAAAGCACGTAACATTGAAAAATTCATCGATAAAATGATTTTTTTTTTAATCTCTATTGTCTATAACATGTCTGTTACTTTTTTCTTTTTCATTGTTAAGCCGCAGCAAAAAAAAAAAAAAAAATACTTATTTTCCATCTCCCTGATAGTACATCAACAATCATTAACGATCTAAATTTACCTAATTCCAGCTGCCAGACGGGAGTTTGCTATGGGATGCTTTGCAACAATCTACCATCGGCGCAAAGAAGTTGTGGCACTATACAAGCAGAACAACATCCCGACCATGGCGAATCTACACGACCAAATTCACAAGGCTCTTCAAGCCCTCGGAGGTTCCAACGATCGAGCTCATGGCTAGGCCTCCCAACTCCGACCTCCAAAGCATCGCCTCGAGCCAGGCCAATGCCAACACGTGGGTCCAGAACAACATCAAAAGCCACGGCAACGTCCGGTTCAAGTACGTCGCGTCGGCAATGAGGTGCAGCCATCCAACCCGTCCGCGCAGTTCCTCGTCCCCCCCGCCATGCGCAACATCCGGACCGCTATTCCCAATGCAGGCCTTGGGAATCAATCAAGGTCTCCACCCGCGGTCGACGACACGGCGTGCTCGGCGAGTCCTACCCGCCCTCCGAAAGGCCGTTCAAGTCCACAACGACCACGATGCCTCTCCCGTCGGCCCCATCATCGTCTTCTTGGTCGAGACCCAAGCCCCCTTTGCTGCTGAACTTGTATCCTTACTTCAGCTACGTTCGGAAACCCTCGAGACATTAGATTGGACTACGCGCTGTTCACGGCGTCCCTCAGTTGGGTCACGACGGGTCATTGGGTTACAAGAACCTCTTCGACGCGATACTGACGCAGTCTACTCCGCCCTCGAGAAGGCCAACGGCGGCTCACTGAAGATCGTGGTGTCGGAGACCGGGTGGCCTTCGGCGGGAGGAGGGGCGGCGACGTCGCTCAACAACGCGAGGACTTACAACACCAATTTGGCCATCCACGCCAAGGGAGGGACTCCGAAGAGGCCCAGAGGGCGATCGAGACGTACGTGTTCGCCATGTTCGACGAGAATCAGAAGAGCCCCGGTAGTATGAGAAGTACTGGGGGCTTTTTTCTTCCGACAAGCAACCTAAGTACCCGATCAATCTTAATTAGGAGATCATCTTGTTAAGTGCTATTATGATATCACGGGGTTGCAACGAGAGCATGCCATTACCCCATAAAAATAAAAAAGGGCATCACTAGTCGAATCGATTTTGGTGCTTCAATAAAGCTTGTGAAGGAATTAAACCAATATTTCGATGATGAATACTTCCTTTATTTTGAACCATTTACTGCAGTCGATTGTATTTGCTCTGACTTTTCTACGCATCAAACTGAGTTCAACTTCCAAAACCAAAAAAAAAAAAAAAAAACTGAGTTCAAATTAACTTAGAGGCTAGTTTGGCTCGGCTTTGGAAATGGGCCTTGGAGAAATGCAAAGGCCTTTAGCTTAAGGGGCTTCGAGAAAATGCAAACGGCATTTGGTAAAAAAAAATCTTTTGAAAAGCAACGTTTGGCTTTTGAGTGGTGTTTGGCCAAAAAAAAAATTTGTAAGGGATTTTCGCAGCAATTTTTCTTTATTTTTATTAAAATATTCAAACCCTTCGTTAGCTTCGACAAAGGGTTCAAGTCCCGACGAGTCAGATGTGGTGCCACATGGCCAAGCTACCCTTGGCGAGAGTCGCGCAACCCAAGTGATAATGGCTAAGGTCATGCGACCCTAGCAAAGAGGCCTTAGGTCGCAAGACCCCATGCGACAAGGCCTAGGCAGTCACGCAACCCGGCCTTAGACAGTGGTCACCTCAATCGCGCATCTTTTGCCGACCAAATCCAGCACCGTTGGTTTCTCACTGGTAGACCTTTTGAGCAGAAGATGAACAGTAACAATGAGGGGCAAAACCGAAAAACACTAAAGAATTGGTCAAGATTTTTAGAAGAAAAAAACCATTAAACCTAGTTCAAGATTGAAGTATGATAACCTACCAATATCTGGGATGGTGAAATCAAATCGATTATGACTCTGCAATTCTGAAAACCTAAGGCAGATTTCAGCCTTCTCATTTCTAGCTTTTGGCCTAAAGCTCTTTGGAAATCATCGCCAAATATCCTAAAATTTTCTCTATGGGGCTTTAACATGCTGAATCAAAGGCACCCTTAGTACTTGGTCAACTCCAATATTTCCATCAGTCTTGCCCCTGGGGAATCCAACATCATCAGGTTTCAAGTCTCCCGGGCACTGACTTCGAAAAAGGCCCTGGTAATCCTTAATGCTTCTAGGCCTAGCCAAGCGAATGTCCGACACCTTGCTCTGTTCTCAGCTCCTTTATGCTCTTTCACAGCTAATGGTGGGCTCGCGGCGAATAGTCACCGGAAGTGTCCACGCCCTTTGGCTGGAGGAAGGCCGTCAATCTACGGTTCAAGAGCTTATAAACACCAATCCAGTTGCAGATATGAAGAGGAGGAACTCCGAATGGACCCTTGAAGGGGCCTATAAGATAAAGAACGTCTTCCAAATGTTGAATGAGATTAAAATAGAAACCGGGTACAAGAAGTTTGACGTTAAGAACTCAATTTGCAGCGTTGCTGTTGAGGAGCTTCATTACTCAAAGTCCGCATGTGGTCTTCATCTTCAAGCTGCGCATAAGTCGATAGTCCGCGACCGCAAGAAGTTCCTTTTCCATATCAGGCTTTTGCCAGCTCCAATATATTTGAATTTGTAGCCGGAAGGATGATTATGAAAGTCACAAAAGCTCAAGGATGTTCATGACTTGATTGGAAAAAAATGTGCAACTTCAGGGACTACACATTCACCAATAAAATACAGCACAATGTCCATTCGATCAAGCGGAAAGTTTCTGTAACAGGGCAACCATGCCGCGCAATTCTGCGGCTCGGCGGGCGAAGAAAGAAACTAAAATTACATAACTGGTATCATGAAAGGAAACTATCCAACACAAACCCACTCCTTGTCGCAATGGAATGCTCTTTCAGAAAAACCAAGAAGGAAAAGATCGTAAAAGGCAAAGCTCAAACAGCTGCAATGACAATCACAAGCACCCTCAAAAACCAGCACAAAGGTAAACAAAAAGCGTTGGCAATTACCTACTGATGGATTATGTACTCAAAAAAATATTCCAAGCATCCGTGGCAAGAGAAGACACCATATAAGTTAGGTTCAACGGGGTGAAGCGCGGGGTTTAGGCTTCTGACAGGTCAGTATCGGTGACTTGTGCCTTCGATACTCTTCGAGAAGTTGCGAGTTCCTATTTGCGCTCCCATAGTCCCCATTATTGAAAGAGTATGAAAGAGAGAGTCCATTCTTACAGAAGAAACTCTGATCATGCGCAGCATCAAAGTAACCAACTCGCTGCTTTGGCGTGCTCAAGGACCTGGCTTTTGCCTTTGCAGATTCGGTGATTGTCATGTAAGTAGGAAAAACTGGTGAACTAGGAACGGTGCCGTCGTCCGTGATTGATAACTGTTTCGTGTGACCAAATGATCTCCTTGGTAGAAAAGGAATGTTCAGCACTTCGCTTAATCCTTGTCTCGAGTGCTTCCCAGCTTCTCTTGTCTAATTTCGTGTCTTTTGCCACTATTTGGATCCGAATGCGTAATGGGCATTGAAGTCTGTGGTCTCTCATCTGTGTAAGCATCTGAGTCAGGCCACGGCTCTAGGCGGCAGCTCCACCTCCCAAAGTCCTTGGTCCATTGAAATTCTCCGGAACTTGAGAACTTTCGTCCTTCCTGAGAAAATGCAAGAGCTCCAACGAAGGAAACAATTAGGTCCAATCAATTATATTCGGGTTGTTAGGATTTGAGCTAATTCAGATGCCTTTGTCCATAAGAATGAGAGTTGCGACAGCATGGAAATACCCGATGGAGTAAGAAAATTTCTTCATTCGTTCTCTTTTGCTCATTGCGTCTTGCTTCCTTAGCAGATTAGCTCCAAGGTCTGCCTTCGAGTATGCACTGCAGTTCCAACTCCTCTGGCTGGGGCAATCGAGCTGCTCGATGCAAGTACAATGTTTCCAAGAGTATTAGCCTTAAAAATTAGAGGTACTACTTAATAACTACTGGACATCAATCTGTAGTTTATGGAAAAGTAGTTTTGGATGCAACAAATCTGATCACCTTTGCTCCGTTTCCACTTGTTCTCTTCGGACTTGGAGAGATCTTTCTTTTCACAAACTTCACAGCCTCCATTTCTGGATGCACTCCTTTGCAGGGGACAGATGGTTGCATACTCGCGCTAAAGGAAGGCAAACACTTCGATTTGGCGACTCTTTGGCGTCTCACAGCTCTGCCCCGGGCAATAGCTTGTAGCCTCACCAGTCCTTTTAGTGCACGGAACGCCTTCCTTGCCTGTTTGAACTCTCATCGAGCAAGATTGTCAGAATAAAAAAGTTCGTGTTCATTTCAGAAGAAATAACAAGCAATGCCACGAATTAAGCTCGCACATGTCGTATGGAACTCGTCCTAGGAAATTCCACAATGCTTCGAGATTCTGTGTTTGAATCATTAGACAGTCACGGATGGCTGCCAACATCTGTTAAGTTCATTAGATATGGCCATATGGTAGCAAACAAGGTTCATATAATTTAAACGGATGTTCGGTTGTTTCGATTTCTACATTGGCTTCTCCACCGCATATTTGAGGAATAGAAGTCACGACAGCATAAAGAATCGTACTAATTCTCAAGAGCATTTTGTGGAGTACTAAGAAACTACAAACGAAACTAGATGTGCAGGGTAACTGCCAGAATGAGGTGATTACAATGGGATTGAGAAATTGCTGAGCAATAACTTCTCTCTCATCCATTCTTCAACCCTACATGCTAATAATTGTTCTATAATCGGTGAAGTAGCTCTTCCCACGTGAGATTCAGACACAGCAGATGTACGGGAAACATTATTTAGATGAATGAATTCTGAAATTTATCATCTAAAGTGCCAGAGGAACAACAACACTCACAAGATATGCCCGGAAAGCGCTTTGAATTCTGATGGCAGCCGAGTGTGGATCTCCTCTGGAACTGCGATGCTGTGTTTGAGAAGTGCCAGTCAACCGGACCACCTCTGCCGCGGCATGGGCGGCCGCAACTGCTGCCTTGGCAGCAGCCGCCGTGGCCATGGCGACCGTCAGAGCATGCTTCCTCTGTTCCTCCATCGCTCGACTCAATTTCGCATGCGGTGCTGCAAGTTGAGGGCACTGTTTGAGCTTAAGTCCTCCAAGCAACCACTCCCACTTCCTTGATTGCTGCATTCAACACCCAAAACTATATGTACTTCCTCACAAAAGCTAAAATCAATAAAGAACAGGAAAGATTTGGGGTTTTAGGACAACCTTCCCTGCTTTTCCTTTTGAGTGAGGGACACAGAGCCTCTTTATCCAGCCGAACCAGCACATCTTCTTCCCCATATAACATTCAGGAAGAATTCAACTTGACTTCACGAAACCCTCTCGAGGATCAAGAAGCTTTCAAAAGATACATAAATCCATGCCTTCACACAAAGAATGATCACAATTTCGAGATGGAATTCGAAAGTTCCCACTAATTTTTTTTTTTTAAATAATAATTAGGCCACAGAACAAAGATGTCTCTTTCGTCCCATCAAAAGCCCGTTCTAGCCAAGTCAAAAACCATTAATACCAACATCACCGAAAGTACAGAAAAAGTCAAACAGCAGTGATTCCAGGACCCAATTGAACTGTGCACGTATTAAGAGCTTCATCAAAGAACCGCACAAGTGGCTAACACTGCCGCAGTATCTACGCCAGAAAAAGACTGGCAACGACACGCGTTACTAAGGAAACTTGCCTCTTTCATCAACTTTCAAAAAGAAGGAAACTCGACCTTAATCGCACGGCATCTTTTTATACAGTTCCCAACCAGCCCCTAAAACGAAAAGAAGGAACCAAGATTCCCAGACAACACAGTACACTGTTCAATACCATGAAGAAGAACTCACAGGACGTACGGGCACTTCTTGAAGTCCTATGGCAAGAGCTTGTCCACCCAAACCGTGCTCTGTAAGCACAGAGAGAGATAGAGGTAGAGGGAGGTGTTTTATCTGTTCACGGTTGTCTGCTCCTGAGTGATATATAGTTGGTGATGCAAGAAGCGAGAGTGATTACACGGAGAGAAGGTGATGCCTAGAAATCAAAGGGTAGTCTCTTTCAAGCTTCATCCCTACTTTTTTTCTGTCCCTCAATCACCAACCCCAAAACAGTGACTTTCGCAACTGCCACCCGACTAGTAGTTCTCAAGAGCCTCTATTTGGTATCCCTTACATTCACCGTCCTGATTCACCTCCAAGCACTTGTTAAACAATCGAACCGACGCTAATCTCGGGACATATATTGCTCTCGTATCATGCGAAATTGATATTCCAACAATTGAATTATTCCAATTTAGACATGTTCAAAAGTGTCCCGAAGGCGGTCATTTCGAGAGAATCCTTATATTATTGCACTCCATGGATTGTTGAGCACACAGCACCTAAACCACTCACCTTTGCCTAGTAAAAATTTTGATAGATGGTGATGGGATAGAAGGTGAATTTTAGCTGTTGAGGTCTTACTTTTTTTCTTTCTTTCTTGCAGAACACCCCCTTGTAGGAGATTGACATGCCACGTCTTTGGAGAGGGTTTTACTCCGAAACACTTCGACAAGATCTTTCCTCCATCGTTAGCATTCAAACTTCGAAATTAACCCGCGAAAATTCAATTAGAGCCGCCGTATGTCCCGTCCCATTTCAAGACCACCAACTACATCCTACGACTCGGTCAGCTGTTCATATTGACATTTTTCCAAGCAGACGGATTAGATTGGCAAAAATTTTAGTGCCCCGAACTTCCTTTTCTTCCGCATGGCCCCATCCAAGTCCATTCATAAGAACGTAATCGACCCTACTATCAAGGACACCATGTGAACATGAACATATTTCCTTGACCCCAACCTTTTTTTTTTTTTGGGCCATACATTTCTCGACCTGAATTAATGTTTCCATGCTTGACCCAACCTCGTTGATGACCTATCTCCTTCGCCTTTTTTATTTCCTTTTTCTTTATCTATGTGGGGCAAAAAAAACCACCGCTACGATTAAGTGATCTCTCCCTCCTTTTGTATTTCGAAATAGTGAAACTGAATCTTATGTGAAATTTCTCATCTGGGTATTAGTGCATTGACGCAATGACGGCGATGGATAATCGTACGTAGCAAATGAGGAAGATTAACATACCTAAGTTAGGAAATTTGGGGAGAGGGACTACATGAATTTTGATACTTGAACTTTTATTTTGGGGTAATGTAAGGAGAGAGGGCGGAACCTCTTTTGAGCTGTAAATAGTCCCCAAGACAAGATGTGCCCCCGATGTGGTGGGGGACTATGCCTTTTTTACTCTTTTCCATGCAATGCTGAAAGTAGAAAATTTCCGGCAGAAGGGTTTAGCCTTGGTCATTCCTTTTTGCCAACATATCATTTATGTACTAATTTTGGCACATGGTAAAAGAAAGGGTTCAGTAATTTCTTTTGGTATTATATTTTTGGGAGTGGCCAGAAAAGGAAAAATTTTTCTTTTTGGGGTCAGAAAAAGGAGTAATTTGTTTAATTAAAGACAAGTTGTTGCATGTTAAATGGAGAAAGCAACTGGCTGAGCTATTATTGTGCCACATGATCTACGTCACAGCATTTATTGTTTACAATTAACTTTGTTTGACCCACACCTAAGTGACTAAATCTATTGGAAAAACACGTCTTCCTAAGATTTCTGCGTGATGATTGCTTCGGCCTACCACATTTTACCAAACTAAATTATATAAGGATCTCTCCGATAGAACCGATCTAGCCCACATCAATTGTGATTGGTTATGGTTACGGCAAAATCACAAAGCCAGATCGTCATGAACGAGTGTAAGAAATAAGAGCTATTCAGATAGAAAGTAAGATCTAGAATGCAAAGTTTCAAATTTTTAGTAGAGTTAATATCACGAAAAACTCCAAACTGTTACCCACATCACAAATCCAAACTAGTACACCTGCAAAAAATTTGTCATTCGCTATTTTTCGTCTAATCTTACTGTCAAATTGCTGCGTTAGATGATACCTGACATTGACGGGCATACCAGTTTGGAGTTTTACCCTCCATTTGTCATATATGTGCCACTTGGGCTTTTTCATTTTATTAACCAAATCTAACGAAAACTAATAGATGGTATATTTATGACTTGTGTATTAGTTTGGGGTTTTCATGGTCAAAATATCAGTTTGGGGTAAATTTATCACAAGTATGTCAGCTTGAAAAATTTTAATTAAATTCGTCAATAGGTGTACCGGTTTATAATTTTTCGTAATATTAATCCAATTTAATATCCGGATGACTGCAGTTTTCAATGAAAGTTGCTTAAGTTCAAAGCGTGGATGGTTTAATCATTGTGGCTTTAGATGGACCACTTTTTGACCAGTTCAATCACCAAAAGCAGGTTAGCTTCAAATAGAAAAATTGGGCAGAGATCGAAACTTATCCCAATGCTTGGAGCAAGGCTCGTGAGCTGAACCAAAGTGTGTACGATACTCATCACCATCTCTGTCGCAATAATCACACACACACTTCTCCCCCCATCGCCGAACAAATGCCCCTGATACATGCTGGAAAAATAAAAATAAAAAGTGAAGCTGCGTGCATCATTGTTGTATTAGTTTAAGCTTCAGCTAGAAAAATGCTTCTTCTGCGTTTCTTTGGCATCAAATCCCATGTGCTGGAGAGCGGCGGATAAAGGGCCATGACTGGTCCACAAAGTGTCACCAGCCAAAAAAAAGTGACTCTGATCAGCAAGATGGCCATATGGGCTGTGAATTGACAGTTCTGTTTTTCGTTGGAATGGTCCTGGTCCACGGGTTGTGATCTGATGACATGTTTGTTAAGAAATATGGAGCAAGTACGGGAACAAATGAAATTAGACTTTGAGGCGTGATAGCATCCTTTTTAAGAAATTATTTGCCCTCACAATGCTGCTGATCATTACCAGGAAAAAATCATCCAAGATATAACAAAGTCTCGGAATAAGAACATCAAATGGCAATTTTGATATTTCTCCAAGAACTCTCACAAGAGAACAGTCGCAAATAATGATTGTATTTCCTTTTTCATGTCTGAAAAAACCGTGATTATAATCATTGATAAGTGCCAATTTTGATCCGCGACCACGTAAGAGTGCAAAGTGTTGAGTGTGCCTAATAATAGCGCACTCGTGTGCGGTATAATGGGATCTAGCACACAACCCATTTCTTCATTTGAAAGCCTAAAATAGCATTGCACTTGTAAAGTGCCTCACATTTTTCCATATTTCCTATGTGGGACAAGGGAAATACACTTTTTATTTGTTTTACAAACAAACATCAACAATTCACCACTTTGTTTGAAAAACAAGATTTCTAAATAATAATTAAAAAAGAAGTATAGCAAAAAATTTCCTGAGATTAATACACGTACATAAAGGTTTCTTTCGGATTAAATCTTTACTTAGTGCAAATACCTCAAAACTCTATCAAAACTACAAGTAACTGTAGCTTTAAACTTGTTACTTTAAATATATAGAATAGGATATACTGCACATATACTAAGATTTTGTTTCAACGAGAAGTTCTATATTTACTCATTACTATTGTGGTCTTGTGCTTGTTCCTATTTAATGAGCTCTCTAGTATCCATTGAACCTCTTCACTAGTTGCTACTAAAGCAATAAATTCATATTTCATCGCTGAGAGAGTTATGTATGTTTATTTCTTTCTCGCCCAAGATACAACACATCCACAAATGTGAAGATTCATCCAGAAGTGGAATGTGATGATACACAATCATTTGTCCAAAGAAATCAACGTGCGAAAAAACATGTCCAAAACTCAATACTTACATCACCAATCAAACAAATACATCACAAGGACATACCGTGATTGCCATAGATTTGATGTCGTCTTTGCAGTCTCGAGAGTTCCGTTTACTTCGAATGCGATTTAACAGTAGAGAGGGAGAAAGAGTTGCTCTTTTTTTGTGTCATTATATTCTCTACAACACTACTGATTGCAGGGAGAAGAAAGAGGGAGAAATTACATCTATCAAAAGACATGACTTTTCCATGTAAAAAAAAAAAAAGGTAACTGACTTGGCAGTTATCTGTAGTGGGTTAGGTGTGGTTGTCCACATGGATAGCACACCATAAGAATCATACTCCAATATCTCCCACTCTCCCATGTAGGGCAAATAGCTCCCACTTGCCCACGAAAAACTAATAACTCCCACTCACCCATGGAGAGCTAACAATTCACACTCGCCTACGGAGGGCTAAACATAACTCTCTCTCTTCTTTGCAAATTTCATATTGACAAATAATTCGTGTGACTAGTATACACTAAGAGCTCATTGTTGTACATCAATTGGGAATATATGATGGTTTAAAATTGGACATAATCAAAAGTAGATTTTCCTATGTTGTACCCTAGATCAATTAGTCATATACATATCTCTTTCTCAATCTTATTTAAGTATGATATGTTATATACATAGTTATGATCACACTAAATAATCATAACTAACCACTAAGTAGCATCAACACGGACATGCAACACGCGACGCGACGCGATACGATACTGACACGTAATTCCGACACGTTGGGGACACATTGTGATTAAATATATATTTTTATATATTCATGTGAACAAAAAATTATTTTTCGGACATGCGACAGTGTTAGGATAGTTTAAAAAAAACCTCATTTTTTGAGAAATTATTTACTTTTGTAAAATTCTAAATGACAAAAATAACTCTTCAACTCGGGTCAAATAAACTCTCCATCCTTTTCTCTATCTTCCATGAAAAAATCCCCAACCCCATTATCTCTTTCTCTATCTTCAAAGTGGTCTTGTCAAATCAACCCTCTTTTCTCAACATCAAAATTTATCTTGCAAGTTACAACTGGCGAAACTTTCTTTATTCTTACGTTCTCTCTACAGCATTCATTTTCATTTCTCTATTCATCTCTCTCTAACCATTCACTTGAACTTCATCGACTGACGACACAAGGCTCGTCACTTCTGAGTCCGTTGCCGTTTCATCCTCCGGGCCGCATTGTGCATTGTTGCTTGTGTTCATTAGCAAAGCTTTATCTCTGGCTTTTCTCACATCTCAGGCTGATGAAACCTATGTTTAGGAACCCAGATCTATTTGTTGCGGGTTCACCTGCCGTTCACCGACCTCCTCTCCACCACCGTTGTCTCGGATCTAGCCCAGCGCTTCACCGTCAGTATTCCTCCCATCCCCAATGCTTACCTCACCACCTTTGACCTTACGCATCACATCTCCCCACCTCCCTCGCGAATGTCTCTGTGCTTCTCCAGTTCCTCTTCTCACCCCTTCCGGAACGAGTGTCTCCATTGAGTCCAGCTCGTTGACCATGTGTTTGAAGCTCAACACACGATCAACGCGTGCCTAGACACGTCCGAGCAGTGTTGGACGCGGTGTGTGGATACGCGACATGTGTCCAAACATTGACATGGTAGCTGATGAGACATGTCGGTTCTCATAGACTGACCAATCTATAAATACAAATCTATAATGTAACTAAAACTCTAAAATCAATCTTCGTCTTTCATTAGATCTCTCAATCGCCAAATCAGCTCACTTTTCTAGAAGTGTTCCATTAGATCGAATCAATTTTATGACTATAGGAAACATTCTAAATTGCAACACTAAATAGAAATCTTGAGAATAATTAAGAGCGCGAGGGCACTAAATGAGTAATTTTTATCCTTGAGAGTCTCATACAATTTAAAAAGTTGAGATCTAAACATTTTCCTATTCTTATGGTCAACTCATGCAATTTTCATATTATGGTATTTTCTCCTTTTCATGGGCACATGTCTATCCATTTAATACAGTACAGATGATAGTTTATACATACTCAATATCAAACTTGAGTTCTGTAACTATTCTAATCAATAGTATCCATCAGAACTCACATCTACAATAAAGAAGATAAAGTGAAATATGTGGATTCTTTCACCTTTGACATGATAAACATTAAGTCCTCATATCAACATTATGTAGCGACACATATAGTTAAGCTCGAGCTCTCAATTATTACTTAAATAGTGAGCTTAATTTTTTCTCATCTCTATTCATCATGAAGTAAAATAAAGGTGAACCTGTGTAAGTGGACCAGTCTCTCTTATGTCCAACATACTCTCTCAACATAAAGCACCAAGTTTTTTATTATCCTTTTATGTTATAAATTCATAGGCAATAATTTCAAACTTCATAATTGTTAACCTTTAGGAAAATTACAATATGCAATATATTACATTTTACGTAGTCAAGAGATTTCACATGATTATGGAAAAATCTCTAAAATCGACTTCGTCATTAGATCTGCTAATATTCATGCGTAGATATATAATATATATTCACATCCTTTAGTGCAATTACATCTTTAAATAATTATATTAATGTCTATATGTTTGGGTGTTACAATGGAACTTGAAATTTTTGTGTAAGTTATGTGTTTGGCTATCACAGTATACCAAAACTATATTTACAGCCTCACTAATAACACGTAAATGATCCAAAAATTTCCTAAACTAGACACCCTCTTAGTTGCTGACAAGCCATGAACTCGGTTTCCATGACTAGATAAAGTTATACACTTACGCTTCTTTTTTTTCCATGATATATGGCGCTATTATTAAGTTAAGAGTGCATTTTCCAAAGACAAATTTTCTCTCATCTAAATATCCTCCCCAATCAGCATTATGTAGCCCTCAGGTGTAGATCACTTCATTGATAACTCAGTGCATAATCAACAATAGCTTTTAGCTATCTCAAGATTCTCTTAACAGCAGTCCAACGTGCTTGACCCTGAATTGAATTGATATCTACTCATCATTCCAACTACATAACAAATATTAGATTTTGTACACATCATAACATATTTTAAGCTTCAATGATTCTTGCATAAAAAAATTTTCATACGTTCTTGCACTTGTGGAGTCTTACGACACATTTTGTGGCTCAAACATTCACCTTTTAGAATAAGAGTATCAATGGGTTTACAGTCTTGCTTACGAAATCATTCAAAGACTTTATTCATGTATGTATCTTGGAAAAAAGATAACAACCTTTCGAACGATCTCTTGAAATCTTAACTCCAAGAATGCATATAATTTCACCCATGTCTCTCATTTCAAATTAAAAGATAACCAACTTTTGAATGTCTTAATAAACTCCATATTGCTTTCGATAATTAATACATCATCAATGTATAATGATAAGTTCACAACATGACCTTTGGATCTTTTGATGTATAAGCAATTATCTTCATTAATCATCTTAAAATCATATACCATTGTCTTAAAGACTGCTTAAGGCCATATATCGATATAAAAATCGACATACTTCGTGTTCTTGGCTTTTAATGACAAACCCAACATGTTGTTTCACGTAGATTTCTTCTTCTTCTAATTCTTCATTGAAAAAGTAGTATTTACATTCATTTGATATAATTAAGATTTAAGGTATCGCAAGTTTGATTTTCTACCTTTCTACAATTCATAAGGATGATGTTTTTTCTCTTGGATGGTATTCTATTATGAATGTAACATGCAGTAAGCAATGTAGATCCCCAAAGATTAAATGATAGCTTTAAATTTGAAAGCATACAACTAAACATTTCTCCTAATGACCTATTCTTTCTATCAAACCATTTTCTTGTGAAGTGTGTGATGCTGAAACTTGATGAATAATACCATGTTATTCACAAAAATCATTTAGGAAATATTCTCCATTTCTATCTAGATGTTGAACTTTAATTTTCCTTGCTAATTGATTTTTCACTTTAGCATCATATTTTTTAAGCATGGTAAACGTTTCATCTTTGATCTTAGGAGATAAAGATATAGCTAGTACAGTCATCCACAAAGATAATAAAATACCTTTTACCACTACGTGTTAACACGCCATTGAATTTGCATATGTTACTATGGACCAAATCCAATATATTCAAATTTCTCTTAACACTAGGAAATAGATTCTTTGTCAATTTGGACTAAGCACAGATTTCACATATATCAAATAGCCATTAAATTTTATCAAGTCTAACTTTTTCATATTCCTTAAATAAAAAAAATTAAATGTGTCAATCTACTATACCATAAATGGGGAAAATCAATAACATAAGCAGTAGATACATTGTTAATATTAATACTCAGTTGATACATGCCATTATTGGCATTTCCCACATGCAGCCCATTCTTCGACAAAATAAACTTGTCGAATTCAAACAAATCCGAAACCCCCCTTTCAGCAAAGTAAATCAACAGAAACTAAGTTTCTCATGATTTCAGGTACAAACAATACATTAAAAATGATAACCTTCTTTTCAAAAGTAAATTCTAAAACCATTGTGCCTTTACCAGCAACCTTTGCAAGAACGTTATTTTCCATCTCAACCTCTTGAACATTCATGTCAATAGTATCTTCAAAATGCTTCAATATTGATCGATTCTTGCACACATGAACTGTTGCACTAGAATCTACCAACCAACTAGATTTGATAAAGGCAAAATTGATTTCAGAAATTATGGCCATGGAATAGTTGATTTTTTCAAAAATATTCATGTTTGAAAAGATGGTTGAAACCATGGCCACGTAATTTTGTTAAACCATATTAGCATCAGCCTTCACTGTTAATGTGTTCTTGTCCTTGTATGTGCTCTTGCAGTGCCTACACTCCTTTGTATAGTGGATTTTGCATCGTTCATCCTCAATAAATATCTAAATAGATAAACTTAAATTCCAGCCAACATGTCATTGCTGCTATGAGTTATCTTCTCTGCCCTTTGGCTGATGGGTTATAAATATATACACCAGCCACGTTCATTTTAAGATCTCTATATCGCAATGGCTCCTATACTTGCTGTGGAAAGGTCTTCCCCAGTCCATCGCAATTGAAATAAGCTGGCAGTGTATGGCAAAAGAAAAGAGTGCTTTAGCTACATTCAATAAGGAAAAATTTCACATAAGAGTCTAAAGTGAATTTTGTTTCAAATAAAAACTTGAAGTGTTCTTTTTGTTTCAAAGAAGTGCCTGACCAAGAGCATTTTCATCATTTATTTTATTTTATTTTCCTTTTTTCTTGTTCTTTCCCTTAAACCTGTCATATATTTAATCCGGCCCAGACATGTTTGCAAGTGAGATAAATGTCTTTTCAACATAGCTGCGTCTCTTTTCAAAAGACAATTGAGTCTCCCCATCTTTTGTTCCATTCTCAAGGCCCTGAACTTTGCCTCGTGGCCAATCTCATGGCCGGCCACCAACAAGGGATAGGCGGCCTCACCTTTCGTAGGCAAGGTTGCCGCATCTGTGGCCACCAAGGCAAGACCACCCTCCACAGCCATGAGGGACGGCCTTGCCCTACCCAAGCCGTCCTCGCTCGAATAAAGCGAGGCCGCCCAGCCCTCACCGGTAGCAGGCCATGAGACCAGCCATTGGCAAAAATGAAAGGAGAAAAAAACAAAGAAAAAAGAAAAAAAAAGTAAATTATGAAATACTTGGTCATGCCTTTCTTTGAAATAAAGATGGTATTTCAGGTTTTTATTTGAAATAAGATCTATTTCTTGTTTTTATTTGAGAAGATGAAGATACTTCAAACTAATGTTTCAAAGTTTCGGTACAATAATCAGGTCATCCTCAAAAAAGTTTTAGGCTTTAAGAACTTTCTTATTTAACTTGTAAATGGCTTGATGTCTAGCCCGAAAGTCAGAAAGATGGGGCTTGATTTGAGAAATCCCACGTCATCCCAGCCCAAAGCATGCGTTTGTCCTGAACGGGGTTTGTAATTGGAGAGTACCCAACAGAACCAGTCCGAGAGGCTGCCTTACTCGCTTTTGTAGGATGAGAGACACGTCCCCACGTTTGAGAAGGAATTACAAAAAAGTCTTAAACTTTTTATAGATATATCAATTCAATTCTCAACTTTTTATGTTTATACCAATTCACTCCGTCAAACCGGAAATTACTAACATTGACGTCGGTTATTCTATGTGAAGTGACAAGCATTTAAATCAACAATTTTTATTAATATACTAATTTTTCTTTGAATTTTCTATTTATTTTCATATTTATTTATTTGTCCTGTTTTTGCCTTTTCTTTTTCTTTGTTTGTCTTCCCTTCTTTCTCTAGCCATTTCCTGAGCTCAGCGACCAACTAGAGGTGAGAGCTAGCAAGGCCAATCTCATCATCGCTAAGCGAGGCTTGCCCTCAATGGTCACCCTTTCCGCCCCTGGCAAGGCTCGACCTCGGTGGCCCTTGCCTCTAGTCAGTTGCCGAGGTCATGGGATCGGCTAGAGGAAGAAGGGAAGAATAAAAAGAAAGACAAAGAAAATGAAAAAAAATCTACAAAGGAATAAATTGGTAATAAATATTAAAGTATTATTGAAAATTATCCATATCAGCATCAGTCGTACCACGTAAGACGGCCAACATCTATGTCAGTGATTTTCGGTCAAATAGACTGAATTGATATAAATGCAAAATGTTTCGGTCATAATTGAAAAAATTTCAGGATTGAATCAATATAGTTACAATATATTGAGAATTTTTTTGATAATTATTTTTTCACGTTTGGTTATTGCATGCTCTCTTCAACGCGCAGAACGGGACGTGACTCAACTGAATCGTCGTCCTCGTGCAGTCTCTCGACATGACAAGCTCCCCCCTTTCTTCTTCCTGTCTTTTTTCTTTATAATCACAGTGGTACTGTTAAATGAAATAACATGGCACCTGTTGAAGCTATTTTAATAAAGATCTCGATGATTTATCTATCTTGGTAGAATAATTTCTCATTACTCGAGAAACTTTCTGATCTGAATAACTTTGTTTTCTGGTTTAAGAGAGTTGGGTGAAATTGGACCCATTGCCGTTTGTCTTGGGCATAACATGAAAAGGAAAAACATAAATTTGGACAGATGAATTATCAAAAAAGTCATAAATTTGTTGTAATTGTGCCAATTTATTTTTAAATCTATTTTTTACCAATTAAATCCCAAATTTTTGTATTTGTGCCGACTTTGACTAGTTGACATGGCAATTATTGATAATATTTCCATTTTTATATTTTTATTTGTTTATTTATTAATTTTTTTTATATTTTTTATATTTTTTTATACTCTATCGTTTTATTATCTTTTTCTTTTCCTTCTTTCTCTAGCAAGTCACGACGATCGACTGGAGGCGAGGGCGAGGCTCGGCCTCACCTAGTCACCATCACTAGGCGAGGTCTCGGCCTCGCTAGCAACTAGCTGAAAGATTAAGGAGAAGAAAAAAAGAAAAATAAATAATTCAAAAAAATATTGAAATATTATTAAAAAGTGTGATGTTAGCATCAGTTGGCATCTACGTCGGCTTGTCCAGCCAAAGTTCGCCATAACCGTACTAAATTGACACAAATGTAAAAAGTTTATGACTGAATTGATACAATTACAATTGGTTTAAAACTTTTTTGGTGATTTTTCCTAATTTGAACCCACCGTTGGCTTTGTGCTAGCAGTTTGGGTTCAATTCAAATTCTTTTTTTTTTTTATAAGTAGTATAAAGCGGAATTAAAAATTATGAGCTTGAACTTTTAACAATTTTAGTTTCAGACCTGCTCCTATTCCCTCGTCCCATTCCAAATCCTGAGTCAACCAGCGATATCGATGGGGCTGATATCAAGTTATAACTCAAATCCCCACGAAGGGGCTCGACCTCATCGAAAGTACTCGTAAGAAACTCAAGATAAGTACCTTAGAAAGGTCCCAACTAGGGGTGTCCAAAAAACCCGACCCGCTCCGAACTGGATCGACCCGAGCATTTCAGGCTTTTTGGTTCGGGTCTCGTTCCAATTCGGGTAACAATTCAGATTGAGGCAAGCGAATTCAAAGTCTGAATCTGTCTTGTTCGTCTTATTCGTCTTCTTTCTCCAGCTATGGCTTTTGCTTTGCAGATTTGGTTTTGGTACCAAAGCAATTGGGCTTGGTTTTGGCACGGTGAGCAGGAAATCTTCTGCCAGTTTGTCGAAAGACTTGGAATTTGTGGTCGAGTACTGCGGATTGAAGGGAGAGATGGATACCAAAAATCGATTGAAGGGAGACACAGTCGAGTAATAGCGAGCTGGAAATCCACCATGCTCTGAAAAATGGATGCCCCTTGTGCTGCGAAAAAAAGAGCACATACAACAAGCCGAAAACCCGAACCAACCCTAACCGTTTTACCGGTTCGGGTTATATTTGGGTATTGAGTCACGCGACGTTTTTATTCTTCATGTTCGGTTCGGTGGATTCGGGTCTCTACGATACCCGACCCGAGCTGTTGACGACCCTCTCACAACCTCACAAAGCAAGCATCTAGAAGAATCTAAAGGGTACTTCATGATCTGGTTCTTTGACGAGCAGGAGGGTCCTATAATAATGCTCGGGAGAAAACGTCGTTGTTGGTCGTCTATTCCCACTCGTAGCCTTTTCTAAAAGGGCTATTCCGGGGAGTTGGAAGATTGTCAAATATGTCGAACATCGGGGGACATGAGCAGATAAAGCACAAGTACATTCAATTCACATCATTATTGCAGCAAACAAGGCATAGCTCCTTCTCATTAATGGGCTCTCGACGTGGACAATGGAGTGCGGCTCTCATCGTCACCCTGGAACTTCGATAGGTCTACCTATCAACAATAGTTAGAAAAAGAGAAATGGATCGGATCAAGCATGGGACCCTAGATTTGTATCACTTAGAAATGAATTAATTCGAGACGGATAATTTTCGACCCGCTTTATCCGTTTGATAGATCTAATTGTAGTTAGAAAAGGGAGCTCAGATATTTTTTTTGGTGGAATGCAGGGGTGAGCAGTGCAACTAAGTCGCTGGTCATTGGGTCACTTTTGGGGTTGGTACTAATCGTCAATCAAAACCAAAAATGCAAGTTGATGTGCCCAGGGAAGCATCCGAGAGCATACTCTCAGGGCATTACCACCTTGCATTCCTGGGTACCTTTCCCTTCTTTTATGTGTCCTCGTTTCAAGAGAGCTCTACAGCTTCGGCACATCAACTAAGGATGTGCTTCCGATCACCAAAAAAAAAAAAAAAACCAAGGATTTGCTGAAATGAAGTCTCCTTCGAGATCTACCTTAACTGCTCGAAAGACTTCTCCTCCTTGAGGTTGAATCAGTCAATCACCCCATGCTCTCGGACATAACTCGCTTAAACCTTCGAACGAAGTGCGTTTTCTTGTCGTCCGAGAGCACGAGCGTAGAGCCCCGATTACATGAAAACTCACGAAACACCCGCAATCTCTATTAACCGGTTAAGTCCGGTCATCTGGCATGTGCATGGCTTTGAGCAATTCGTACGGAGTCGATGGATTTAAATAGGTGACCTGCAGTTCTCGATCTGAAAGCCCCTGAAGCCCAACTGCCCAAGTTGCTTATTCATTTGTATAGAATCTCTTGATTAGCTTGTCAAGATCTCGTGTTTTGAAGTTCTTTTCAATCAAATTAAATTTTGATGTTTTAATTATGCGAACACCTTCTCTTCCCTACCGACGCTTGATCTATCTCCGTTATGTTTCACGAGTAATTCTGTTTTCATTTGTTCAGATATTTAGCATGGACATTAAATAATGCTACCTGATACCCGCGTCGCATTGATCTTCTCTTGCATTGAACAATTTCTATTTTGTTATTCACGAATAATAAATAAACAACATGTCGGGGATCAGATAGGGATGACCATACCCGACCCGACTAAAGTGCAACTCCCATATGCTACATCAAATCAAGACCCGACTTAGATTTCATTTGTTTCACGAAAATGAATGCTTTTTGAAAAACATTTTTTTAAAAAAAAATTATGGCTTGTATTGCCTACAACAATAAATAAATAAAAATATTCTCATCATCCAAGAAAATATTTAGATATAAATTATAGTCGACAATTAAGTTTTTTTATTGACTAATTATTTCAAGTGATATAAGCGATCATTTTTAAAAAATTACTTTTAAATCATTCAAGTTGTTACGAAATAAATGGAGACTTATTCTTTTTTCATGAGGTTGAATGGCATAAACATAATTATTTTTTAAATCATTCAATGGGGACGTGCCACGTGTGAAAATGTGAAAAGTAAAGTACAATATATTTAATTTCGTAATCAAAATTGAAAATTTGATTTCTCATATTATCCGAAATAGATTATATTTTAAGAAATTATTTTTTTAAATCATTCAACTTTTTATGAAATAAATGGAGACTTATTCTTTTTATGAGGTTGAATGGCACAAACATAATTTATTTTTTAAATCACTCAAAGGGAACGTGCCATTTTCATAAATGTGAAAAGTAAAGTACATTATATTTAATTTCGTAATCGCAATTGAAAATTTGAATACTCATATTATCCGAAATGGGATATATTTTATGCAAATGCGGTGAGTGCAAATAGTTTTGCCACAGACAATCTTAGACTGAAAAACAGTAGTATATTTTTAGGATTAATTTGATTACCTGATGCACCCGGTTGTGGCAATTTTTACCGATAAGCAGAGATTTATTATTATTTTTATGTATTTTCGAGATTTCTTTTTAGTGGCGTTTTATTTTTGCAATATTCGTGTTTCCTATTTTAGATTAGGGTTAACACCATATAAAAGGGGTGTTTAGGGATTCTCAAGGCAGACTTTGATATATTTTTTTTAGTAAATTGAATTGAGAGAACGAATTGTTCCTCGTTTATCATTCCGAGTTTCCTGTTTGGCCAATTTCGTACGCGTTTCGGCATCAATTGGTATCAGAGCACAGGTTGCTTTGAATCGATGGCTGAACAGAATCGTGGTGGTCGTGGTGGACGGCGAGGTCGTGGTGGCCGGGGGCGTGGAGTCGTTCCTGAAGCAGACGAACAGCCGCGTCACAGAGACCCACGAGACGTGGAAATTGAGGAACAGAGACGGCGAATCCAGGATTTGGAACGACAACTCGCGCAGGTTGGGTTGGGCGTTCAATCCGAAGAAGAGGAATCTGATGCGACATCCTACGACGAGGAGGAAGACGTGAACCCTTTTGGGGTTCGAACCAGGGGCGAAATCGGGGATGCGACCTGGACATCGTTCACCTTTTCGGAATATCGGGATGAAGATCGAGATTCCTGAGTTTGAAGGTAAGACTCATCCTGATGAGTTTATTGATTGGCTACATACAGTAGAGAGGGTATTTGATGTTAAGGATTTGACTGAGGAGCAAAAGGTTAAACTAGTAGCTATCAAGTTACGGAAGCACGCTTCGATCTGGTGGGAGCATGTTAAGAAACAGCGTGCTAGGGAAGGAAAATCAAAGGTGAAACGCTGGGATAAGATGAAAAAATTGCTGCAGGGAAAGTTCTTGCCCACTCATTACAGGCAAGAAGCGTTTATTGAATATCATAACGTTAGGCAGCGAGATTCAACGGTGGAGGAGTATACCGAGGAGTTTGATCGGTTGCGAATGCGTTGTGATGTGGATGAGGAGGAGGAACAAACTGTTGCTCGGTACTTGGCCGGGCTACGAACGGAGATCTCTGATGTCGTCCACTTGCAGCAGTATTGGACGTATGAGGATGTGTGCCGATTAGCCTTGAAAGTGGAGTCACAATTGAAGAGAAAGGGCAGTGGTTCCAAATTCCAGAATCGGTGGTCAAGCAAGGACTTCCGAGGAAAGGCGGGGAGTTCTTCGGCTAACTCGACACCAGCAGCAGTTAGAAGTGCGGGTTCCAAGCCTACAACATGCAAAGGGGAGCAGAGTAATGCTGGATCTAGCAGGGGAGGAGCCGCAGCTAAGCGTTGCTTCAAGTGTCAGGGGTTAGGACACTTTGCTGCTGATTGCCCGAACCGTCAGATTGTGACGTTTGTAGAGAATCCGGTCTATGACGAGGAGCCAGTTTTTGATGAACCCGATGGGGAACCAGAGGACGCGGATCCGGAGCAGGACGAGATTATTTATGCAGATTCTGGTGAGTCCTTAGTTGTTCGTCGAGTTTTGAATGTTGCTGTTACGGAAGATGAATCATGGCTTAGGCATAATATTTTTCATACTAAGTGTACTAGTGGAGGAAAATTATGTAATATGATCATAGATGGAGGAAGTTGCGAGAATGTGGTTTCCACTGTTATGGTGGAAAAGTTAGGGCTGAAAACGGAGGATCATCCTCAACCATATAAACTGTCGTGGCTTAAAAAGGGGAACGAGATGAAGGTAAGCAAAAGGTGCCTTGTGCAGTTTTCGATTGGCAAAAAATATACTGACGAGGTGTGGTGTGATGTGATCCCTATGGATGCTTGTCATATCCTGTTAGGGAGACCGTGGCAGTTTGACAGGAAAACGCAGCATGATGGGTTTAGGAATACTTACACTTTTAAGAAGGATGGTCGAACCATTACCCTGGGTCCTACTGATTTGAGGAAGGAGGTGAAAAATAGTCTGTTATCTAGATCAGAGTTCCAAGAGAGGCGGTGCACGCGCCTGAGCTTTTTGCTGTTGTAGTAGTGGAGCAGAATTCTGAGGGTCCAGAAATCCCTTCCCAAGCTTGGCCTTTGCTTGAGGAGTTTGCTGATGTTGTACCGGAGGAGTTGCCGGCCGGATTGCCACCCATGAGAGACATCCAGCATCATATCGACTTCGTTCCTGGAGCTGTTATCCCTAATAAAGCAGCTTACAGGATGAGTCCTAAGGAGCATGAGGAGCTGCAGAGGCAAGTTCGGGAGTTGTTAGAGAAAGGCGCGGTCAGGGAGAGTATGAGTCCTTGTGCAGTGCCGGCCTTGTTAGTCCCAAAGAAAGATGGGACATGGAGGATGTGCATAGATAGCAGAGCTGTCAATAAAATTACAATCAAGTATCGTTTTCCTATTCCGCGATTTGATGACTTGATTGATCAGTTGCATGGGGCGACTATCTTTTCGAAGATAGACTTGAGGAGCGGGTATCATCAGATCAGAGTGCGACCTGGAGATGAGTGGAAGACGGCGTTCAAGACGAGAGATGGACTGTATGAGTGGATGGTGATGCCGTTTGGATTGTCTAACGCGCCGAGCACTTTTATGAGGCTGATGAATCAGGTTTTTCGTCCTTTTATTGGCAAATTTGTTGTCGTTTATTTTGATGATATTCTGGTTTATAGTACCTCGATGGAGACACACTTGCAGCATCTACGAGAGGTGTTTGGGGCCTTGAGGGAGCAGAAGCTGTATGCTAATCTCAAGAAGTGTCACTTTTTAACTGATCATGTGACCTTTTTGGATATATCGTATCAAGGGAAGGCATTCGGGTAGATCCTGTCAAGATTGAGGCCATTACGAGTTGGGAGACTCCGAAGAATATTCATGAGGTACGTAGCTTTCATGGGTTAGCCTCTTTTTATCGGAGGTTTGTTCGAGATTTCAGCACAATTATAGCACCTCTTACGGATTGTATGAAAAGAGGTAGATTTGTGTGGACCAAAGAGGCGGAAACCGCCTTTCAATTGTTGAAGAAGAAGGTAACTGAAGCCCCGGTTTTGGTGCTTCCTGATTTTAGTGAGATTTTTGAGGTGCATTGTGACGCCTCAGGCGTTGGTATCGGGGGAGTCCTGAGCCAGAGAAATAAACCAGTAGCGTTTTTCAGTGAGAAATTAAATGAAGCGAAGAAGAAGTATTCCACGTATGATAAAGAATTTTATGCCATAGTGAGGAGTTTAGAGCACTGGAGGCATTATCTTATTTCGAGGGAGTTTGTTTTGTACTCTGATCACGAGGCCTTGAAGTATATTAATGGCAACATAAGCTGAATGCTAGGCATGCGAAGTGGGTAGAACTGCTTCAAGCTTTCAGTTTTGCGATAAAACATAAGGCAGGAGTGATGAACAAGGTGGCAGATGCATTGAGCAGAAAACATTCCTTGCTGTCTACAATGCAGGTAAGAGTTCTGGGCTTTGACTCTTTTAAGGAGTTATATATTGATGATCCTTACTTTGGAGACATTTGGAGGAAGTGTCAAGCAGGGTCTTTTCAGCAGTTTTTGTTGGTGGATGGATTCCTTTTCAAGGGAAACAGGTGTGTATTCCTCAGTGTTCTTTGAGGGAATCTATTATTATGAGAGTCATGCAGGAGGTCTAGCTGGGCACTTTGGAGTTGATAAGACGATGGCCTTGCTGTGTGAGCACTTTTACTGGCCTCGCATTGAGCGTGATGTGGCGCGTTTTGTAGAGAGGTGCCGAGTATGTCACGTGGCCAAAACAAAGGGTACCAATGCTGGTTTGTACATGCCCTTACCTGTCCCTATTGCACCATGGGAGGATGTCAGCCTTGACTTCGTGTTGGGGTTGCCGAGGACGCAGCGGAATAAAGATTCCATAATGGTGGTTGTCGACAGATTTTCGAAGATGGCGCACTTTATTCCCTGTCACAAAACTTTTGATGCTTCGCAGGTTGCTCGTTTATTTTTGCAGGAGGTTGTCAAACTGCATGAGTTCCTAAAACTATAACCTCAGATCGTGATGTGAAGTTTGTGAGCCACTTTTGGGCGCACAA
>JAGVVM010000592.1:0-60101 GCA_019149425.1 Psidium friedrichsthalianum | reverse complement strand
GTGAATTCAATTTAAGAAGCATAGGATTTGGCCTTTAACTTCAGCTAGTCATCTTATAGCGTAGGAGGATTTTGAATTTGTTGTGTGGTCGTATGGATTTGGAAGTGTTCCAAAACACCACACCGTTATATGTCATGATAGAACAAATCGACAACTAAATAGAAAGGAAGAAAAAAAAATTGCAAGTAGGTGGTTGAGTAATAATAATCACTACATTTATATGTGACTCTGACCTCACCGTTATACACTCGATTGAATAGGCTGATTGGTCAATCCAAGATTAAATTGGGCAACTGATTAAATAGACATTACCAACATAACTTATCTCCAAGTCTGCTAGCTTGTGTGTGTATATACAAAGTAAGAACAAGTAGCATGACATAAAGTAGATTCGTCGTTCATTTAGTCACATCAAAATGTGAATTAAATTTGCGAAGCACGGGATTTGGCCATTAATTCAGCCGATTATTGTGTAGCTTAGGAGGATTTTGAATATGTGGTGTGGTCATATGGGTTTGGAAGATGTTTGAAGACACCACACCATTATATGTCATGATAGAACAAAACGACAAATAATAAAAAGGAAGAAAAAATTTGCAAGTAGGTGTTGAGCAATAATAATCGTTACATTTATGTATGATTGCCTCATCGTTGTATATTCGGACAAAACAGACTGACTCGTCAATCCAAATTAATGGGCAACTGATAAATAGACATTACCGACCATAACTTATTTCCAAGTCTGCCAGCTTATGTGTGTACTTACGAAGTAAGAACAAGTAGCATGACGTAAAAGTATATTCATTGTTCATTTGGTCACATGAAAATATGAATTCAATTGGCGAAACATAAGATTTCGCCATTACTTCAGCTGGTCATCTATAGCTCTAGAGGATTTTGAATATGCGGTGTGGCCGTATGGATTTGGATGATTTCGAAAAACCACACCGTTATAAACGTCCTGACAAAACAGACCGACAAGTAGGTGATTGAACAAGATTGTTACATTTATGTATAACTAACCTCATCGTTATACGTTTTGACGAAACAGATCGACTTGTCAATCCAAATCGAATTGGACAACGAATAAACCACATTACCAACAACACTAATCTCCAAATCTTCGTCTTGAGTGTGTATTGGTAAAGTAAGAACAAGTGGCATGATGTAACTAATATATAAGATCAACGATTTCCACGGACTTGTTCAAAAGTGATCACAAAGATATTGTCACCCATGTATGATACCCACTCTTTGTTGGAGAACTCATGGAGTGTAGATAATTTGACCATACCCACCATATGAAATGTGGCTTGCATTTCAAAAAACCCACGAACGCAGCTCTTTCTACTCCTTACACACGAAGCCAAAGCCAAAAGCCACCAACACATACACATTCATGCTTAATCACCCCTCTCCATCTCTCTCTTCCTCTTGCCTTCAATTGTTGCTTTTTCTCTGTCCATACATACTCGTCTCCCTCCCTTTAACTGCTAGCGAGAACACAAGAGAGGAAAAGAAGGAGATGGTGCGTTGAACGTCCAATTGCAAAATCGTACATCAACTTATATTAGACCGATTTTCCGGGAAATAGAATGGAAGAGGGAATAGATTGAGAGGGGGGCACAAAGGGGGTTGTTGTGTTGGAATGTTGCTCTTTAAATTTGTCCACATGGGAACAAAAGGGCCGTCGAAATTAGGGTTTTTTGTGGCCCTTAGGTGGGGAATACATGCCCTCCAGTCCACCCAACAGCCGGGGCCCCACCACAAAGACACTCTCCCTAATCTTGTCTCTCTAATGCTCCAAAGACATGCTGGGGCCATGTGCCCTTTCACGGGTCCTACGTAAATTTAATGTCAAGTCCTACTACATGTGTTTGTTTTGTAGTAGCCAAATTAACTCATGCTCCTGCTACATGGTCTAACGGAATTTTTCCCAAGAATGATAGGGTGGCAGCTCGATTCCTACTTCTTCTTCTTCTTCTTCTCATCCTATTCAATCACTCACTCATGATGTAGGTGTGTTCCTCCGTCATTCTTCTTTCTCCCGCTTTTTTTAATAAGGGAAGTAGCTTGACCATAGATTCGTCGATCAAGTTGGCCACGATTGAGTTGTAGTATGTGCATCCTTATAATCTAAGTCTCAAAGAAACATTCCCAAAATGATGTATTTTGGAACGTGCATTCACTCGGTATGGCTTCGGATTCTACTGAAATGTAAGAATCTCAACTCATCAATCGTCAATACACAAGATTTATAATTAACTCATACTAGGTTTTTTTTTTCTTCTTAGTATTTCACTCTGGGTGATCAATGTGTGTGGTGGATTCTTGGCTCTGTACCACATAAGAGTTGAAGGGAAGATCTGAATTTGTCCTTCACTGCCTGTTTGCCCTGCCTCTTTGCTTCAGTTGGATAAGGCTGATGCATCTAAAGAGGAGACTTTTAGAAAAGGCCGGTAATAAGAGAATCTGACCAGCCTGAACATGATAAAAATAAGGAAAAAAAAATTAAGAAAAAGAAAGGATGGATTTTCTCTCTTTTATTTTTCTTAATGAAAAGTTCAACAAAAAGAGCTAAAGGACAAAAGTATGTGCAATCACACAACAGGGCTGTGTGGAGTTTTAGAAAATGACCAAAATCATTCAACCGGAAAAGCCTGCAAATGATGATGAACTCCTTCCTTTGCCATTTTCATAATTTTTTCCCCTTTATTTCTTTTTTTTTTCTTCTTATCTTTTTCATAACCCATGTTGTTGTTACTTTTGTACCATGTGATTTCTGTAGTAATTAAAGGGAAAGAGAGGCTGCAAACAAATCATAGATTTCCTGGACACACAGCCGCTTATACATGTAAGAGAATATAGATTGAGAAACGCTTATATATATTTACTTATTTAATATATAGGAAAATACCGATTTATAGAAACCTCCACTCTAATGTCAAACAGAGTTTTCATTTCGAAATCTTTTAATTTTCTCTGTATTTTTATCCAACTTTTGTGAGACGAATTTCCGCGGAATAGCAACCCTACTCTACCAAGGTAGGTGTCGAATAATCGAAACACATTTTTTTATTCGAACATTATTTCGGATGGACTAATTAACGAGGGTCTCGCTCGATATGTAGTTCCATGGAAGGAACAATAAATTAGGTGATGCAACACTCGTGGAGAGACTAATGAGTCGCTCATTTGAGCTTGAAATTGGGATAAGAGGTTCATCTACGCGACGTTGAAGGGAGAAACAATGTTTGATCTTTTTATTTGCGTTAGTAAAGTGATACGTGTCTACTGTATATGGTGAACTTTTCCGTGAACTCATTTATTTAATAGCTTGATTGTTTGGAACAAGTAGTAATAGTCCCACAAAAATCTCGCATTGTATCCAAGCAGGAGGTACCGAGTAGATTCAAAATTTTCCAGCCCACTTATGTGCCTCCTTGTATATTTTCCACTCTTGGTCGGACAAAATCTCGCACTATGGTATACATTTGCTTAAAAAGAATCGGGATATTAGTTTAAACTTTTGTTCACAAGATGTGGTATTTCCCTGCGATTCCTTACGTCCACATCCATGTGACTCATTTAAGCCTTCATCCACGTAATGGCAAGCTTGAACTCCAAGGATATCCTACCCAAGGGACATCGCGATTTGAACAAGTATTTGCAGTATATATAACAAACATTTGACCCTTATAACTTGCTGGTGTGATCGGCGTTGTTATCGATAATTGTATGATGGGATTATTGGCAATTACAAAATTAATCCATCGATCACCACAATGTGTAGCCCTCGACAAACATGCAATATAGCTATCGAGGAGTGACGAAGTATAGACGATCGAGGAACACTAGGAGATGGAAGTGGTGCAAGCCATTAAATGATCAACAATTGCATGACATGAATTATCGACATCTACAAAGAAGAAATATCGACGGCCGTGTGGAATCGACATTGACAGGTAGCTGAGAGTTGTTCAACAAATTTCATCCACTGAGCAAGAAAAGGCTTGGCCATTTCATAATCTGGGGAAGTGTCTGAAGTAAGGGAGGAAACGGGACAAGAATATTGCCTGAAGGCAAGGATAGCAAGTGACAATTGAGTAAACCCAATAGCTTTGGAGTTGTAATCGTTTGGCGAATGAGACCGGCTTGCAAATAGAGGCCTGGAATCTCGGGAGTGCGGTTATATGGAGTAATAAATGCTAGTGAACAGTTGTAATTAGTGGGGTTATATACACGGTGGCATGTAACAATGGAGGGGCATTAACGACACACATTACTTAGGGGTGAGCAAATTTGACCAATCGGGTTGAGATCGCCTAACCGGTGGTTCGGTTTCTTATTTTAGAAAGGTTCGGTCTGGTTCCATGTTCCTAAAATTAGAACCGATGAATGGGCAATCCAGTTCTCAATTCCAGGGACATAGGACCAGACCGAACTAGTCGAATTTTTTTTAAAATCTATTACAAGTAACCCTTTTACCTGTTTTAAGGTTTGCTGTAGCCCCTCTTTCCCCGCCTCTTCGCTTCGCACGCATGCTCCCCACTTCACATGCATCAAATTTGTATATTTTGAGAATAAGAATACTTTTCTTCACACGATCTCACTCGCTGGACCTCCTTGAGCGCCAATTCCCTCACGTGTTTGATCGAGTGCCTTAGTGAGCCCACCAACCACCTCCACTGCCTTGAGCTCATCCCTCCTCTTGGCTTGGACTGAGGCCTCTGTGGACTCGAGTCGGGATTGTAGCCTCGCCAGATCCTCGACTAAATTGACGACGAATGGTGCATGATTTTTGAGGCAGTTCCTGAGCAAGAAGCAATTCAAGTAGATGATCTCGCCAATGAGGGTGGAGGACGGCAAGGAGATCACCCCACGACAAGGCGTCCACCGCCCCTGAGGAGGACCGTCCCACTTCTTCTCTGCCCTGCAGGCCAGCGATAGCTAGAATTTGAACTTCAGGGCTTTTACTCTTTTTGTCACGTTACCGGTCCAATGAAACCTCCCGAGAATCAAACCTGACCGGTCGTCCGATCCAATCCAATTCTGGCAAATTGGGAACCGGGATCACCGGTCTGGTTCTCGATTCTTGGAGGAACTAGACTGGATCGAGAACTAATCACCCATAATATTACCGATGTACATATCTTCGTTTATTAATATGATTGTCTTTTTATTTTTCATTATTGCATTATTTTACCTTTAAATTTTCCATTCATCTTCGTTGCAACGCTAATTGAGTGTCTATTTGAAATCACCATTGAACTCATTTCATACAAAAAAAAATCAAAAATTAACTTTTGGTGAAAGATATTTCACTACTTGGGTCAATGCCCCTTTTTTGGTGAAGCAAACTTATTTAGTTTTATCAATCTAGGGGCATGAACATAGAGGTCTAAGCTATTGAAAACCCATAGAACACCCCCATAACCTCATGAAATCGTTAAGTACACACATTTGACCTATGCAGGTGGCCACCACGCAAAGTAGCTCGGCGGGAATGGTAGGATTTGAACTCAAAGAAACTATTCTCGTCCAATTTTTTATGAAAAGGAAAAACAAAGAGAATTTCACCCGAGAGATGGAGGGGCTGTTTAGCCTTTGGATTTTTAGTGACATCTATGTCCCAAATAGTTGGAATCTACGGCTATGTCAAAGAACCGAAAACAAAACCTAACGAAGTGAAAAACAAGAGAATAATTCTTCTTTCTCACACTATGATCGTTATGAGGGGATTAACTTTTTACCTTTTCTTTGCATGATAAGATGGGAAAGAACAAAGATTCTGTGTAGGTAGGGCTCTAGCGAGAGAGAAAAGATTCTACACATGCCAAAAGCCCTTTTTTGCCATTTCTAGAAAATTTCAAAAAATCAATCAATCAAAGGGGGTAACATCAAGAGTACGTACCCCCTTCAATCATTTCAGTTTTTCAAATGGGTAATTAGGGGTTTGATTTGTCACTTCCAAATTCAAACAATGAGGCAGCCCGCCGAAAGCATTTGGGTGGGCAGGTCTTGACTAGGACGTCAATCAAGTATTGGTATGGACATGTAATTTTCCATAGCCGTGCCGTACAAAGTAATGTAAATAATACCAATGATGGAGACACATATGATGTCTTCAAGCTCATTATTGTTTGACTCGATATATTTTCGAGAGATTGTAACATTTTTCATTTTTTTTTTTGTATTTATATTGACACATTGCATTTTGATTAGCAATGGCGACAGGGCAATGCCGAACTCGGCACGGTCAGCTGGGGCCTCAAATCCATTTAAGATAAATAAAAAAGTAAAAAAGGTTCTATTTATAAATGGTGGATTCAATAAAATGTGTATTGAACTATAATAATAATATTTCAAGAGGAACTAAAGCAGTACATAATACATTCAACCAAACGTACAAGTGTGCTAATAATATTTATGTCATGGTATACTATACTATGTAAAAATAAAATGAATTGTCCGTCAGATTTTTTTTTTTGTATAAACATTGGCTTTTTCCCGACTTCCACATCGATTTCCATGAGGCAAATCGTCGATAGCACTTAAGTGATCAATTTTTCAAATTGGTGATACTTAGTGAGCGAAAGAAATTATAGCACTTGTGCACGAAGATTGTGGCACACTTGCTGTTCTTATCCCCTGAATGTCTTGTACAAAATTCGTGTTCTCTTTATAGGCAGATTGGGTGGGATTTTTTTTTGTGTCTCCATTATCAACCATAGATTTTTATTTTAAGTACTAAAATAATGAAAAATTAAATAACGAAAATAATCCAAAAACCTATCAATCCAACTAACACAGTACAAATAAAATAGAAAAGTGTCCAAAAGGTTCTAAACCTTAAAAGGTTTAGAACCTTTTGGACACTTTTCCTATTTTATTTGTACTGTGTAGTTTGATGAAGTTTTTGGATTATTTTCGTTATTTAATTTTTCATTTATTTTAGTACTTAAAATAAAAATCTATGGTTGATAATGGAGACAAAAAAAAAATCCCACCCAATCTGCCTATAAAGAGAACACGAATTTTGTACAAGACATTCAGGGGATAAGAACAGCAAGTGTGCCACAATCTTCGTGCAAGTGCTATAATTTCTTTCGCTCACTTAAGTATCACCAATTTGAAAAATTGATCACTTAAGTGCTATCGACGATTTGCCTCATGGAAATTCGATGTGGAAGTCGGAAAAGCCAATGTTTATACAAAAAAAAAATCTGACGTGGACAATTTCATTTTATTTTTACATAGATATAGTATACCATGACATAAATATTATTAGCACACTTGTACGTTTGTTTTGAATGTATTATGTACTGCTTTAGTTCTCTTGAACTATTATTATAGTTCAATACACATTTTATTGAATCCCACCATTTATAAATAGAACCTTTTTTACTTTTTTATTTATCTTAAATGGATTTGAAGGCCCCAGCTGACCGTGCCGAGTTCGGCATTGCCCTGTCGCCATTGCTAATCAAAATGCAATGTGTCAATATAAATATAAAAAAAAAAATGTTACAATCTCTCGAAAATATATCGAGTCAAACAAATGAGCTTGGAAGACATCATATGTGTCTCCATCATTGGTATTTATTTACATTACTTTGTACGGCACGGCTATGGAAAATTACATGTCCATACCAATACTTGATTGACGTCCTAGTCAAGACCTGCCCACCCAAATGCTTTCGGCGGGCTGCCTCATTGTTTGAATTTGGAAGTGACAAATCAAACCCCTAATTACCCATTTGAAAACTGAAATGATTGAAGGGGGTACGTACTCTTGATGTTACCCCCTTTTGATTTGATTGAGAAATTTTCTAGAAATGGCAAAAAGGGCTTTTGGCATGTGTAGAATCTTTTCTTCTCTCGCTAGAGCCTACCTACACAGAATCTTTGTTCTTATCCCATCTTATCATGCAAAGAAAAGGTAAAAAGTTAATCCTCATAACGATCATAGTGGAGAAGAAGAATTATTCTTCTTGTTTTTCACTTCGTTAGGTTTTGTTTTCGGTTCTTGACATAGCCGTAGATTCCAACTATTTGGGACATAGATGTCACTAAAAATCCAAAGGCTAAACAGCCCCTCCATCTCTCGGGTGAAATTCTCTTTGTTTTTCCTTTTCATAAAAAAATTGGACGAGAATAGTTTCTTTGAGTTCAAATCCTACCATTCCCGCCGAGCTACTTTGCGTGGTGGCCACCTGCATAGGTCAAATGTGTGTACTTAACGATTTCATGAGGTTTATGGGGGTGTTCTATGGGTTTTCAAATAGCTTAGACCTCTATGTTCATGCCCCTAGATTGATAATAACTAAATAAGTTTGCTTCACCAAAAAGGGGCATTGACCCAAGTAGTGAAATATCTTTCACCAAAAGTTAATTTTTTGATTTTTTTTTTTATGAAATGAGTTCAATGGTGATTTCAAATAGACACTCAATTAGCGTTGCAACGAAGATGAATGGAAAATTTAAAGGTAAAATAATGCAATAATGAAAAATAAAAAGACAATCATATTAATAAACGAAGATATGTACATCGGTAATATTATGGGTGATTAGTTCTCGATCCAGTCTAGTTCCTCCAAGAATCGAGAACCAGACCGGTGATCCCGGTTCCCAATTTGCCAGAATTGGATTGGATCGGACCGACCGGTCAGGTTTGATTCTCGGGAGGTTTCATTGGACCGGTAACGTGACAAAAAGAGTAAAAGCCCTTGAAGTTCAAATTCTAGCTATCGCTGGCCTGCAGGGCAGAGAAGAAGTGGACGGTCCTCCTCAGGGCGGTGGACGCCTTGTCGTGGGTGATCTCCTTGCCGTCCTCCACCCTCATTGGCGAGATCATCTACTTGAATTGCTTCTTGCTCAGGAACTGCTCAAAAATCATGCACCATTCGTCGTCAATTTAGTCGAGGATCTGGCGAGGCTACAATCCCGACTCGAGTCCACAGAGGCCTCAGTCCAAGCCAAGAGGAGGGATGAGCTCAAGGCAGTGGAGGTGGTTGGTGGGCTCACTAAGGCACTCGATCAAACACGTGAGGGAATTGGCGCTCAAGGAGGTCCAGCGAGTGAGATCGTGTGAAGAAAAGTATTCTTATTCTCAAAATATACAAATTTGATGCATGTGAAGTGGGGAGCATGCGTGCGAAGCGAAGAGGCGGGGAAAGAGGGCTACAGCAAACCTTAAACAGGTAAAGGGTTACTTGTAATAGATTTTTAAAAAAAATTCGACTAGTTCGGTCTGGTCCTATGTCCCTGGAATTGAGAACTGGATTGCCCATTCATCGGTTCTAATTTTAGGAACATGGAACCAGACCGAACCTTCTAAAATTAAGAACCGAACCACCGGTCTAGGCGATCTCAACCCGATTGGTCAAATTTGCTCACCCCTAAGTAATGTGTGTCGTTAATGCCCCTCCATTGTTACATGCCACCGTGTATATAACCCCACTAATTACAACTGTTCACTAGCATTTATTACTCCATATAACCGCACTCCCGAGATTCCAGGCCTCTATTTGCAAGCCGGTCTCATTCGCAAACGATTACAACCTCCAAAGCTATTGGGTTTACTCAATTGTCACTTGCTATCCTTGCCTTCAGGCAATATTCTTGTCCCGTTCCTCCCCTTACTTCAGACACTTCCCCAGATTATGAAATGGCCAAGCCTTTTCTTGCTCAGTGGATGAAATTTGTTGAACAACTCTCAGCTACCTGTCAATGTCGATTCCACACGGCCGTCGATATTTCTTCTTTGTAGATGTCGATATTCATGTCATGCAATTGTTGATCATTTAATGGCTTGCACCACTTCCATCTCCTAGTGTTCCTCGATCGTCTATACTTCGTCACTCCTCGATAGCTATATTGCATGTTTGTCGAGGGCTACACATTGTGGTGATCGATGGATTAATTTTGTAATTGCCAATAATCCCATCATACAATTATCGATAACAACGCCGATCACACCAGCAAGTTATAAGGGTCAAATGTTTGTTATATATACTGCAAATACCTTGTTCAAATCGCGATGTCCCTTGGTAGGATATCCTTGGAGTTCAAGCTTGCCATTACGTGGATGAAGGCTTAAATGAGTCACATGGATGTGGACGTAAGGAATCGCAGGGAAATACCACATCTTGTGAACAAAAGTTTAAACCTAATATCCCGATTCTTTTTAAGCAAATGTATACCAATAGTGCGAGATTTTGTCCGACCAAGAGTGGAAATATATACAAGGAGGCACATAAGTGGGCTGGAAAATTTTGATCTACTCGGTACCTCCTGCTTGGATACAATGCGAGATTTTTGTGGGACTATTACTACTTGTTCCAAACAATCAAGCTATTAAATAAATGAGTTCACGGAAAGTTCACCATATACAGTAGACACGTATCACTTTACCTAACGCAAATAAAAAGATCACACATTGTTTCTCCCTTCAACGTCGCGTAGATGACCCTCTTATCCCAATTTCAAGCTCAAATGAGCGACTCATTAGTCTTCCACGAGTGTTGCATCACCTAATTTATTGTTTCCTTCCATGGAACTACATATCGAGCGAGACCCTCGTTATTAGTCCATCCGAAATAATGTTCGAATAAAAAATTTGTTTCGATTATTCGACACCTACCTTGGTAGAGTAGGTTGCTATTCCGCGGAAATTCGTCTCACAAAAGTTGGATAAAAATACAGAGAAAATTAAAAGATTTCGAAATGAAAACTCTGTTTTGACATTAGAGTGGAGGTTTCTAAATCGGTATTTTCCCTATATATAAATAAGTAAATATATATAAGCGTTTTCTCAATCTATATTTCTCTTACATGTATAAGCGGCTGTGTGTCCAAGGAAATCTATGATTTGTTTGCAGCCTCTCTTTTCCCTTTTAATTACTACAGAAATCACATGGTACAAAAGTAACAACAACATGGGTTGAAAAAGATAAGAAGAAAAAAAAAAAGAAATAAGGGGAAAAAACATATGAAAATTGGCAAAGGAAGGAGTTCATCATCATTTGCAGGCTTTTTCCGGTTGAATGATTTTGGTCATTTTCTAAAACTCCACACAGCCCTGTTGTGTGATTGCACATACTTTTGTCCTTTAGCTCTTTTTGTTGAACTTTTCATTAAGAAAAATAAAGAGAAAATCCATCCTTTCTTTTTCTTAATTTTTTTTTCCTTATTTTATCATGTTCAGGCCTGGTCAGATTCTCTTATTACCGGCCTTTTCTAAAAGTCTCCTCTTTAGATGCATCAGCCTTATCCAACTGAAGCAAAGAGGCAGGGCAAACAGGCAGTGAAGGACAAATTCAGATCTTCCCTTCAACTCTTATGTGGTACAGAGCCAAGAATCCACCACCACACATTGATCACCCAGAGTGAATACTAAGGAAGAAAAAAAAAACCTAGTATGAGTTAATTATAAATCTTGTGTATTGACGATTGATGAGTTGAGATTCTTACATTTCAGTAGAATCCGAAGCCATACCCGAGTGAATGCACGTTCCAAAATACATCATTTTGGGAATGTTTCTTTGAGACTTAGATTATAAGGATGCACATACTACAACTCAATCGTGGACCAACTTGATCGACGAATCTATGGTCAAGCTACTTCCCTTATTAAAAAAGCGGGAGAAAGAAGAATGACGGAGGAACACACCTACATCATGAGTGAGTGATCTAATAGGATGAGAAGAAGAAGAAGAAGAAGTAGGAATCGAGCTGCACCCTATCATTCTTGGGAAAAATTCCGTTAGACCATGTAGCAGGAGCATGAGTTAATTTGGCTACTACAAACAAACACATGTAGTAGGACTTGACATTAAATTTACGTAGGACCCGTGAAAGGGCACAAGGCCCCAGCATGTCTTTGGAGCATTAGGACAAGATTAGGGAGAGAGTGTCTTTGTGGTGGGGCACCGGCTGTTGGGTGGACTGGAGGGCATGTATTCCCCACCTAAGGGCCACAAAAAACCCTAATTTCGACGGCCCTTTTGTTCCCATGTGGACAAATTTAAGAGCAACATTCCAACACAACAACCCCCTTTGTGCCCCCCTCTTCAATCTATTCCCTCTTCCATTCTATTTCCCGGAAAATCGGTCTAATATAAGTTGATGTACGATTTTGCAATTGGACGTTCAACGCACCATCTCCTTCTTTTCCTCTCTTGTGTTCTCGCTAGCAGTTAAAGGGAGGGAGACGAGTATGTATGGACAGAGAAAAAGCAACAATTGAAGGCAAGAGGAAGAGAGAGATGGAGAGGGGTGATTAAGCATGAATGTGTATGTGTTGTGGCTTTTGGCTTTGGCTTTGTGTGTAAGGAGTAGAAAGAGCTGCGTTCGTGGGTTTTTTGAAATGCAAGTCACATTTCATATGGTGGGTATGGTCAAATTATCTACACTCCATGAGTTCTCCAACAAAGAGTGGGTATCATACATGGGTGACAATATCTTTGTGATCACTTTTGAACAAGTCCGTGGAAATCGTTGATCTTATATATTAGTTACGTCATGCCACTTGTTCTTACTTTACCAATACACACTCAAGACGAAAGATTTGGAGATTAGTGTTGTTGGTAATGTGGTTTATTCGTTGTCCAATTTGATTTGGATTGACAAGTCAATCTGTTTTGTCAAAACGTATAACGATGAGGTTATTCATACATAAATGTAACAATCTTGTTCAATCACCTACTTGTTGGTCTGTTTTGTCAGGACGTATAACGGTGTGGTTTCTTCGAATATCATCCAAATCCATACGGCCACACCGCATATTCAAAATCCTCTAGAGCTATAAGATGACCAGCTAAAGTAATGGCGAAATCTTATGTTTCGCCAATTGAATTCATATTTTCATGTGACCAAATGAGCAATGAATATACTTTTACGTCATGCTACTTGTTCTTACTTCATAAATACACACATAAGCTGGCAGACTTGGAAATAAGTTATGTCGGTAATGTCTATTTATCAGTTGCCCATTAATTTTGGATTGACGAGTCAGTCTGTTTTGTCCGAATATACAACGATGAGGCAATCATACATAAATGTAACGATTATTATTGCTCAACCACCTACTTGCAAATTTTTTCTTCTTTTTATTTATTTGTCGTTTTGTTCTATCATGACATATAATGGTGTGGTGTCTTCAAACATCTTCCAAACCCATATGACCACACCACATATTCAAAATCCTCCTAAGCTACACAATAATCGGCTGAATTAATGGCCAAATCCCGTGCTTCGCAAATTTAATTCACATTTTTATGTGACTAAATGAACGACGAATCTACTTTATGTCATGCTACTTGTTCTTACTTTGTATATACACACGCAAGCTAGCAGACTTGGAGATAAGTTATGTTGGTAATGTCTATTTATCAGTTGCCCAATTTAATCTTGGATTGACCAATCAGCCTGTTCAATCACAGTGTATAACGGTGAGGTCAGTCACATATAAATGTAGTGATTATTATTACTCAACCACCTACTTGCAATTTTTTTTTCTTCCTTTCTATTTAGTTGTCGATTTGTTCTATCATGACATATAACGGTGTGGTGTTTTCGAACATCTTCCAAATCCATAGGACCACACAACAAATTCAAAATCCTCCTACGCTATAAGATGACTAGCTGAAGTAAAGGCCAAATCCTATGCTTCTTAAATTGAATTCACATTTTCATACGACTAAATAAATGACAAATCTACTTTTACGTCATGCTACTTGTTCTTACTTTGTAAATACACATGCAAGATGGCGGACTTGGAAATAAGTTAAGTCGGTAATATCTATTTATCAATTGCCCAAAATAATTTTGAATTAATGAGTCATTCTGTTCTATCATAATATATAACATGAGGTCAATCACACATGTGTGACTGTTATTATTGTTGAACCACCTACTTGCATTTTTTTTTCTTCCTTTCTATTTAGTTTTTGGTTTGTTCTGTCATGACTTATTACACTGTGGTGTCTTCGAACATCTTCCAAATCCATACTGCCACACCACATATTCAAAATCCTCCTAAGCTATAAGATGACCAGTTGAAGTCATGAACGGTGAATCTACTTTTACATCATGCTACTTGTTCTTACTTTGTAAATACACATGCAAGCTGGCAAACATGGAAATAAGTTATGTCGGTAATGTCTATCTATCAATTGCCTAATTTAATCTTGCATTGATGAGTCGGTCCATTTTGTTAGAACGTATAATTGTGAGATCAGTCATACATAAGTGTAACGATTATTATTGCTCAATCACCTACTCGCCATTTTTTTCTTCCTTTCTATTTAGTTGTTTGTTTGTTATGTCATGACGTATAATGGTGTGGTGTCTTCGAACATCTTTCATGTGACTAAATGAATGGCGAATCTACTTTTACGTCATGCTACTTATTCTTTCTTTGTATGTACACATGCAAGCTGACAGACTTGGAGATAAGTTATGTTCGTAATATCTATTTATTAGTTGCCCAATTTAATCTTAGATAGACCAATCGGTCTATTTAGTCAGAACATATAACAGCGAAGTCAGCCACACATAAATGCAACAATTATTATTGATCAAACACTTACTCGCAGTTTTTTTCCTTCCTTTCTATTTAGTTTTCGGTCTGTTCTGTCAGGACATATAAAACGGTCTGATTTCTTCCGACATCTTTCAAATCCATATTCAAAATCCTTCTAAGCTATAAAATGACACCCGTTGCTTCGGTAATTGCGTTCACATTTTCACGTGACTAGATCTCGATGATGGACGAATCTACTTTACATTTGAAAACGAGAGAGACCAACAAGCCCCAACACATTCCCACAGTTCATCTTCCTTTTGCCACGGACCTATCGAATTTGCATGTTTAAAAGGTGGTCAAAGCTTGATTGGATCATTGGAAATTGGACACGACCTTGCATTTATGCTCGATAAAATCAATTCCGATGCAAACGATGATTTGACCAAGGATTCAATCAGCTCAACTTGTGGGAGAAAATGGGAGGTCCGGATGTGTCCTCCCAACCAACAAGTTATAGCGGCATAACCATCGGACTGCGGATCTTGTCGGGAGCGATATTGATCTGTCAATGACCTCGAGGTGGATCTCACTAATTTTTCAGTTTTACCCTTGAATGCAATAATCCCAATTAAATCCATAAAAAAAAATTAATGCATGACCTGACATGAAAGTATCTCATTATCCGTCAATTTATTAGATACTATGGAGTTCACAAAAAATTTCATACATACTATATATGAACATGGTATATGACCACACAGTCCATAGGCCTCTATTTTATAAAACAAGCTCAAGACGCAGCTCTTAACCTCAATTTTTTTTTATACATAAATTCGAAGATCAATAATAATCATCTACACATTATGGTGAATTATAACCATATACTACTAAACTATGGTCAAAATGTTGACGATTTTCCATGCGTGTTCATTATATGTTCGAAAGTATCGTTAAACTAATTCCATGGGGTACAAAAATATGGAATTCCTTCTTCCATTAGTTAATGTTTTCCTTTTTACATTTACAATTCGCATTCCTATTATCAAATTTAAATTATCTTGGCTGAAATAGGCCAAGCTTCTCAACTTATTGTCTCTTGGAGAGAGCAGCATAAAGAGATGTATTCATGTGTAATTATATGTATAGTAGGGTACTTCTGTGCTTGTGTTTATTTATACCCCTATTGTAATTAGTCACTCCTATGAATGCATATTATACAATCCTAGTTTGAGTTGAGCCACCATAAGTACTCTATCGTTATTTATCTCTAACTCTAAACATCAATATCGTATCACATTCTTCAACATCTTTGCCCGAAATCAACACTTCTTTTTGCTCCAATTACTGCCTCAATAGTGTTCAATACATCTACCGATTTTTTTTCTTCTCTACCATCTCTTTGGCCATCATCTTCTCTTTCTGTTAATCCCAATTTCCCATCACCTCTCAATAATATAACGCCCACTTTCACCTCTTCTTCCATTTTTTCTACTGTTCTGATCTCTGCTTCTACTCAAATTACCATCGTGCAATCAGCCTCGCCATCTGTTGTTTTTCCCAACATCCCTAATCTTGTCTCCATAAACTTGATGCAAGCAAGTATCTTTTGTGGAAATCTCAGTTTGAACTTATTTTAATATGTAATGATCCATTGGAATATGTGGATGGATCTTTTCCATGTCCGTAGAGGCTTATTACTAATCAGAATGGTACTGTGGGGGCCAATACCTCTTGCTCTATCTAGGTCAACACGGATCCATGCATTCATAGTTTGATTAACTCAACCCTCACAGTTGAGATTTTCCATGAAGTTCATGATCTTTGGACATCTAAGGAGATTTGACTCACTCTAGGGCGATGCTTTATTGATTGATGCATGGCCAAGGAAATTGGATTAGAGCTTGATTTTTAGAATACTATTAAGAAATCCAATCAGTCAATGTCTAATTATCATTAGCATCTAAAGTTAATTGCGAACTCTCTAATCGTAATTAATTGCTCTGTCTCTGATAAGGACTTGGTGATTCAACCCCTCAATGGGCTCCTATCAGAGTATGATCCTTTTGTCACAATAGTCACCAATGGCCCTACTATTCTTTCCTTCAGTGATTTGCGATCACACCTCCTCAAACAAGAAGAACGATTTCTCCAAACATTGAATGCCTCATTTTCATCTAATATTCATCATGCTTTGATTAGTCGTGCCACTTCACCCAATCCACCTTTTCGAGAGGGTCATGATGGATGTAATTTTAGGGGCTGAAGATCTGATCAAGGACAAGGTGGATGGTTCTCTCGTGATCGACCAGTTTGGAAAGCCTCCTATGATCAATTTAATTTACAGTCATTCTCCGTCCCCTATGCTGATCAGTCCTCCCCTTCCTCTAGTTGGCCCCATGGTGGTTCGAGGCCCTATATTCCCCCATTCACCTAGGGATGCATTCTCAAATCTAGGCCTCATCCTTCTTGTCAGATTTGTAACAAAGCCGAGCATATTGCACTACAATGTCGACAAAGATTTAACCATGCTTTCACTACCACAAGTCTGTCGGACTCTTTTTTAGCTCTCTCAATTGGTGAGACCTCTAATCCAATGTGGTATCTTGACAACGAAGCATCAGCACACATAACTAGTGACATTGGTAAAATTCTAAACCCTAGACCCTTTTATGATTCAACAAAAGTTTGGTTGGTGATGGTTGTTTATTGCCTATTAAGTAAGTCGATAAAGCCTTTTTTACATATTGATTCTCGATCTTTGCTATTATCACCTGTCTATCACTTCCCTAATCTTGCTTGTGATCTTCTCTCAATCACTCAACTTTGCCAAAAAAAATTCTTGTACTATTGATTTTAATGGTTCATCCTTTTCTTTAAAGGACAAACGAACTAGGAAAATTCTCTTCTAAGCTGATTTTTCTCATGGTCTTTATATGATTTCCAATTCCTTGGTGTTGTCTCACTTGCATCCTCTCGTGGCTTCTTCTACTTCAATCACTTGCTAGCATGCTCATCTTTATAAACAAGTTTTGAGTCATGTTTGCAATTCTAGTTCTAGGTCGGTATCATGTGAGTCATATCTTGTGGGTAGATCTCATCGATTACCTTTTGAATCTGTTAGTCATCGTGCTTCTTTTCCTTCAGTTGTAATTCGTTCTAATGTATGAACAAGTCCCATTTTATCCAATTCTAATTTTAAATATTTTATGTTATTCGTTGATGACTACTCTCAATTCACTTGGACTTTTTCAATGAAAAATAAATATAAAGTGCCTACCCACTTTCATTGCTTCCATTGTTTTATCAAAAATCTGTGCAATGCCAAAATTGAATTTCTACAATCTGATGGGAGAGATGAATATATGAGTAATTCGTTCCAGACATATTTATGTGAAAATGGTATTATTCAACACTTTGCTTATATAGACACCACATCTCATAATGGTCTGTTAAACGTAAAATCAAACATTCAGTTGAAATATCTCGAACCTTATTAATCCATGCTCATATGCCTCCATATTGCGTCAATGCTCTTCTCGTTTGTGTTTACACTATTAATCAACTTCCCACTCATGTCTTATCTGATATTTCCCCTTTCCATTGTTTGTTTGGGTCCCAATTTGATTATTCATTCTTTCAAATTTTGGGCTGTGCTTGTTATCCTTATCTTCTATCTCGTGTCTCCCATAAAGTTACACCTCATTCTATGCCATGTTTATTTCTTGGGTATGCATCAAATCACAAAGGCTATCGTTGTCTTGATCGGTCAAGTGGTTGTATTGTTATCAGTCGTCATGTTTGATTTGATGAGGAGAATTTTCTCTTTTCACAAAGTCCTTCAACTCTTAGTTTTATAAATAATTATTCCAATTCAATTCCTTCACTTATTGTTTCCTTCAATCAATCTATTCTTCCTTCTACCTCCTTTGAGCATCAAGCTTCTCCTCTACCTCTCTCAACTTTTCTAGCCCAACCTCTTAACACACCTCTCTCCTCCTCTCGGCCTACCGAATCTGGTTCCAATTCTTTTTCACCTCCACAGCCACTCATTTTGAACTCATTCAATGTGTCCCAACCTAACTTTGCTTTCTACCAAATTCCTCATAAATCAGATTCACAGATCCTCTCTACATCTCCACCTAACTCCTCCTCTTCTGTATCTTCTCTTCCCACTCATCCTATGCAGACTCGTGCTAAATTTGGAATTTCTAAACCCAGAAAATTTTTAATCTCTCTAATTCTTTTCATGAAGAGACACCAACTTGCTATTCTAAGGCCATTCTTGACCCATGTTGGAAAGCAACCATGGTAGATGAATTTAATGTCTTAGTCACTAATCACAGGTGGGATCTTGTACCACCTATCCCTTCTAAGCATTTAGTTAATTGTAAATGGACTTTTAAGATTAAGGAAAAATCCGATGGAATTGTCGAACGCTTCAAAGCTTGTCTAGTTGCACAAGGATTTAAGCAAAATGCAAGATTGGAATATGATGATACTTTTAGCCTAGTCGTTAAACTCACTACAATTCAAGTTGTTCTCCCTATTGCTATTTCATCAGGATGGGCTATACATCAACTTGATGTTAAGAATGCATTCTTGCATGGCATCCTTTGTGAGGAAGTTTACATGTGCCAACCTCCCGATTTCTCTAATATTGAATGCCCAAATCATGTGTGCCGTCTCCGAAAAGCCATTTATGGTTTAAAGCAAGCTTCATGTGCATGGTTTCTTCGCTTCAAGATTTTTTTTTATTATCATTGGGTTTCATAGTGAGTAAGGTTGATCCCTCATTATTTGTCTATGCTTCTTCTCAGGGTCATCTATATCTTCTGCCATATATTGATGATATCCTTGTCGCTGGTGATATTCCTTATTGTCTTTGATTAATTAACTCTTGCAAGAATTTGCTATGAAGGATCTTGGACCACTTCATTATTTTCTTGGCATTGAGGCTCATCATCGCTTTAACGGTACACTTTTATCTCAAGCTAAGTATGTTGATAGCCTTTTGCGCAAGTTTGACCTTGTTAAGAGAAAGCCTGTATCTACTCCCTTGGCATCAAAGATTCCGTTGTCTACTGATGATGGTGAGCTTCTCGCTTCTCCAATGCTGTATGGACATGTGGTTGGTATTTTATAGTATACTTCCATGACTAGACCTGATATTAGTTTTGCTGTGAACTTGGTTAGCCAATTCATGCGTCAATCCAGATTACCGCATCTACAAGCCATCAAGCGTATATATCGATATTTAGCTAGCACATTCACCCATGGATTACTCGTTGAGTGGTATTCTCCCACTTCATTGACAGCTTATGCAGATGTAGACTGGGCTAGGTGCTCCGATACTTGACGCTCCACATCAGGTTTTTGTGTATTTCTAGGCACCAATCTTGTTTCATGGAGTGCCAAGAACCAACGCACTGTGGCTTGTTCTAGTACAGAGGCTAAGTATCGTCCTGTCACTCGTTGTGTTGCTGACACCATTTGAATTCGGCATTTACTTCGTGAGCTTGAAGTCCCACTTTCTACTCCTCTCACTATTTATTGTGACAACATCCTTGCCACATACCTTGCTCTGAATCCCATATTTCATGTTCGCACCAAACATATTGAGTTGGACTTTCACTTTGTTCAAGAGCGGGTTGCTTCTCGTGATCCACATGTTCGCTACGTGCCTACTACAAATTAGCTAACAAACATATTTACAAAGGGATTACCTAGTCTACGTCATGCTCTATTGAGATCCGATCTTTTAGCTGTTACACCTACTTTGGATTGAGGAGGAGTATCAACGTGTAATTATATGTATATTGTGGTACTTCTGTAACCGTGTTTATTTATACCTTGTTGTAATTAGTCACTCATATAAATACATATTATCTCTGATTCTAAGCACTCTTTCGTTATTTATCTCTGGCTCTAAAAATGAACAAGATGATTATTTAAAAACTCCATCACCCGTCCTGTTTAGCGAGCGCGTGTATTAATGAATGATTAACGTATAACATACCTCATTTTGCTGTAACCAGCACAACACGTCCACCCCCCAAAAAAACAAATTGAATGTCCCACTTAATTATAAACTTACATGCCCAAGAAGTACATTCTATGTTGTTCTTTGAGGATAGCCATGTTCATAATCATTAAACTATATGTACTTACTACTTTTATATTTAGAGAGAGAGAGAGAGAGAGAGGAGGGGGTTATTAATTGGAAGATTATACAATAATACTATTGGATCAAATGTCATGTTATCGGGGATTTTGTTAACAAGTTTTCTTGAGGACATTCATTATGCATATTGTCATTTTCGAAACACTATTTTTCTAGCGTCACACTGTGCACAGTCATGCATTGAAAATGAAATTATTGTTTTGTTTGTGATGCTATAAAAGTGCCCGAGAGTACTCGTTAATAAGAGCTTATAGGCTTATAGCACAATGGAAATATATGATTCCGGGATATCCCGACCCTAAAACAAGGGAAGCAATAATATTTTCCTGAATAATGAAGTACAAAAATATATATATATATCCCTTCCAGATAGAAAAAAGGAAAAGGGTAACATCGTCCAAGATGGGTAAGGAAGAAAAGAAAAAATAATAAAGAAGCACCTAATTCGTTGACCCTTCGAATTCCAAAGGCGGCCCCTACGCCGTGGCTGTAGCTTCGAATAATACGAAAGCCCCTCTCTCTCTCTCGCTCGCGTGGTATTAAAAAGCGGAGACACTAACAAGTAGCCAGAGCTCCCTGTCATATAAGAGAACAAAAAAATCACTCAACAGAAAGAACACACGGCAAGAAGAAGAAGAAGAAGAAGAAGAAGAAGAAGAAGAAGAAGAAGAAACGAGACCCTCTCTCTCTCTCTTTCTAAGCATGGAGGACGAGGCGTTCCGGTGGCTGAAGCTGGCGCTGATATGCGCGGCCCTGGCGGGGGCTGCACTGAGGATCGCGGCGGTGCTGTGGTGGGGCCGAGGAGGATCGAGGACCACTTCTCGAGGCAAGGCATAAGGGGGCCGCCGTATCGGTTCTTCATCGGGAACGTGAAGGAGCTGGTGGGGATGATGATGAAGGCGTCGTCGCAGCCCATGGCGCCCCCTTTCTCCCACAACATCCTCCCCAGGGTCCTCTCCTTCTACCACCACTGGAAGAAGATTTACGGTACAGCTTTTTGCAAAAGCTTCCCCTTTCCATTCATTTCAAACGTTTGCATTAGCGAGGAATGGTTCTTGGGTGAGCGTCGTCTTTTCCTTCGAACGGCACGACTTCTGGTGCGGGTCGATGATTAAAGTGACTGCGAATGTACTTCAGTGAGATGATGTTCCTTTGGCCCCTTTGAGGTTTTTCTTCCTTTCCAGCGGCTTACTGTTTTGTTCTTTCGAGCTCTCTCTCTCTCTCTCTCTCTCTCTAGGGTACTTCTTTTAACGGCTTTTCAGTCCTCTCGCCTCTTCCCCTTACTTTCTTTCTTTTTTCTATCTTTTGGGGTTTGTGGGTCTTTTGAGTTTTGGGTGTTCTTCTTGATGTTGAAGTTGAGGTTTTGGACTTTTGTTTGGTTTCTTTCTTTTTATTAATGCTTCTTGCTTCCACCTCTCTCCTCTCCCTATCCCCAGTTCGATTTTCAAAGGGTTAGGAATATGCAAAATTCAATTTTTTCTTTGCTGAGGAGGAGTGGGGGCTGAGCTACGTTTTCTTCTTGCGCTGGCCGTTTCTTGTCCACTTTCTTTTGGTTTATCATGGAAGTTTGAATGTGACAACGAAGTTCCCCTGTGTTTGTTAGTGACACTGTTCTTGAGTTGTCTGTCTTTCCTCTCTCTAACTCTCTGGGTGGTGCTGGTGGTAGGGTCTACACTATCCATGCCCCCTTCTGAATTTAATGGTTGTCGTGTAATCCTGCTCATTCCTCTTTAAGCATACTTCCCACTTACTACTTGGCCTGTGGTAGTTCCTTCTTGGTGCTAGAAACCCCCTTTCGCCCCCACAGCTTAACATGGCAAAAATCCTAATGCCCACATTATCACCGTCGTGGTTGTCATCAATCTCGTCGCGCTAATCTTGTTTCGTGGAAAATAAATGATTTGCAGGATCAACGTTTCTGGTGTGGTTTGGGCCCACCGTCCGGCTCACGGTCTCGGACCCCGACCTGATCAGGGAGATCTTCACCTCCAAGCAGTCGGTGTTGTACGAGAAGAGCGAGTCACACCCCTCGTGAAGCAGCTCGAAGGCGACGGCCTCCTCAGCCTCAAGGGCCAGAAATGGGCTCACCACCGCAAGATCATCCTCCCCACCTTCTACATGGAGAATCTCAAAGTAAGCCCAAAAAAAAAAAAAAAAAGCTCCTTCCCCGAGAGAATCCTCCACAGGGAAAAAAAATTCAATCACATCAAGAAACGCTCGATCAGTCAACGCAGATCGATTGACTCGCGTCTTGTTCTGTCGGATTTCTTGCTGTGCGGTGCAGTTGCTGGTGCCGGTGGTGGCGAGCAGCGTGATGAGCATGCTGGAGAAGTGGGAGGCATTGATGTCCAAATCGGGAGAGGTCGAGCTTGAGGTCTCGGAGTGGCTCCAGAACCTGACCGAGGACATCATCACCAGAACGGCGTTCGGCATCAGCTACGAAGATGGCAAGGCCATTTTCAGGCTCCAAGCTCAGCAGATGCTCCTCGCCGCCGACGTTTTCCAGAAGGTCTTCATCCCTGGCTACAGGTAAGAAACTGATCAAGCGACTACCCATCATCGCCTACTGGCGCGCCGGGGCTCGGTCTGCGAGAAACCCGGAATTCATTCGATGCATTTAACTCACTATCGTTTGGTCAGGTTCTTGCCAACGAAGAGGAACATAGTCTCTTGGAAGCTGGACAGGGAAATTAAGAAGTCGCTCGTTAAGCTCATCGATCGCCGGAAAGAGGAGTCCAGCAGCGGCGATGATGCTGTGCTCGAGGGACGGAGTAGGAGCCGAAGCCGAAGCGGACCCAACGATTTGCTGGGGCTGATGATCCAGGCCTCGAACTCGTCGGACACGGTCTCGGTGAACGACATCGTGGAGGAGTGCAAGGGGTTCTTCTTCGCCGGCAAGCACTCCACGTCGAACCTGCTGACGTGGACGACAGTCCTCCTGGCGATGCACCCGCAGTGGCAGGTCCGGGCACGTGACGAGGTCCTCAAGGTGTGCGGGTCACGTGACGTCCCCACCAAGGACGACCTTGTCAAGCTCAAGACGGTAACGCTCGTCTCTGTTGTTTCTTTTTGCCCTTCTTACCCCCACCAACACTACTCGCATTGAGATTTTTAGTTAATGAAATGTTCATGTTCGTGATCCTCTGTGCAGCTGACCATGGTAGTGAACGAATCCCTGCGGCTATACCCGCCGGTCGTGGCGATGATCCGGCGGCCAGGGCGGACGCGGAGCTCAACGGGTACCAGATCCCCCGCGGGACCGAGATCCTGATCCCGATCCTGGCCCTCCACCACGACCAGGTCATATGGGGGAGCGACGCCAACGAGTTCAACCCGGCCCGGTTCGTGGACGGCGTGGCCCGGGCGGCACGGCACCCAGGGGCGTTCGTCCCCTTCGGCCTGGGCCCCCGGAACTGCATCGGCCAGAACCTGGCCCTCCTGCAGGCCAGCTGGTCCTGGCGATCATAATCCAGCGGTTCTCGTTCGCCCTCGCGCCGAGCTACCGGCACGCGCCGACGGTGCTGATGCTCTTGTACCCGCAGCACGGCGCGCCCTCATATTTAAGCGGTTGACCGATCCTCCGGCCCCACGAGATCAACGGCCGTGAATCGAAAGCTTGTCCGAAAGCATACGCGATGAGGGGACTGGGGGAATTGCTGGTGGGGGGTGGAGTGGATTGACCAATTTGTCCATTATTAAGCTATCCATAGTGCCATAGCGAGGGAACAAAATGAGGGGTAAAAATTGAAGGGAAAAAAAATTGGGAAAGGCGTTTTGAAATTCTGACCCAATAGTCATTTTTTTTTATTTTCTTTATTCAGCAAAAAAAAGAAAAAAAAGGAGGAGGAGGAAAGAGAAAGTGGATGCCCAATGGCATGTTGGGTTTTTTTTTTTTTTTTTGTTTCTTGTCTTTTAAGGTTTTAGGTAGGAAATTGCTAACGAATAGGAGTAGCCCATCTCATATGTGTATGTAATGTATATTTTGCACAAGTACCCCAGCATTTTGTAATGTTATGCATTTATGAACATGAAGTAAAATGTTTTTCTTCTCTCTGTCTCTCTCTCTTTCGCTAGCACGACATGCCTGGCAAGACATGATGCCACGTACAAAACATTTTTTTTTAATGCAAAATTAGTTGAAAGAAGAATGGTCATAGATTAATGTACTTAAGAACAATCCAAAGACTAGTGCATTATGTGACGTCCGGAAATTTTCCAGGTAAGGTAATAATATTTAGGTTATGAAACTAAGTATTATTATTTAGCTCATAATTCAGGTTGACACGTAGAAATCTTAGTGGACCGTAATCTCGTGAGGCGCAGGAAAATGTGAAGGATGATTTACCGCGGCTGTTATAGTCCCGAGTATGACATGTCAAAATTGTATTGACATATGGTGACGTTAATTAATTTGGCGTCTTCTTAGTTGTCGGTGAAGACGACACATTTCTTTTCCAAAATATAATGAATATTGAGTTTTTGAGTTAACTAAATCAACATTTTCCTATCATCCTGTACTGTTACAAACAATTTTAGTGGATTCTAAAATTTTTTGACCTTATTAGTATTTAGAATGGACACCGAATTTCACGTTCACGTGTTAAATCTTCTTTTAAAAAATTTCGTATTGAACATTTTGACTTATATGCCATGGGATTTACTTTCTAATGATATCATAAGTTATGTTATTATCTTAACTTTGGTTAGTAATTGATGAAGAGTTCCCTTTCTTACGAGTAAAATGAATCCCTCTTCAAATGACATTTGTTAATTCATAGCCACGTATAAGTCTTGGTATTCCATATGCATTGTATGAAAGAACAGTCTTTTTCTATTTTGCATGAGTAACACTCTTAGGTGAAGACACATATACTCGTAAATTGGCATGATTACCATGAGCCTAGGTAATCCACATAAACAAACACCTTTGATTTTCTTTACTTCAGAATCATCATCATGGCAAACCTACACTTGTAATCCTTATTCCAAGAATCATCATATTGATTTGGGTAACTTCAAAGGAAAAATTCTTACCGTGGCCAAAAACTCTCATTACCTTCAAACTTCTGAATCTAAAATGAAAACTTCATCTGTCAAGGTAAATCAATATGATTAGAGTTTTGGTTGTTCAAGTCTCGCTCAAGGTAAGTGAAATCTCTAGATGGTAAATTACATTAATCTACTCACCACTTTTGACTTAATGTCGATAGGTGTAGGTGTAATTCTAGTTGAATCTAATGTTAAGTATGGAGTACATGCATAATAATGGGGAGATATATGTGATTGCTTGATTGTTTGGATGAGTGTTTACACGCCTAACGAATGTTTGAATTATTTTCATGGGGTGCTGTGAAATGTCTCATAAGAAGATGAGTTTTGAACTTGAAGTGTGGTATTGGTAATATCTATTGTGATACACTATGATGAGTTTGAACTTGGACGTGTGGTATTGGTGAATATCACATTTGTGATACACTTTCTTTGCTGTGAACACGCTTTCTGTTCTGAACATGCTTTGATTTCTGAAAAACACTTTTTGATTTTGATTCACTTTCTGAGTCTGAATTATTTTATGAATCTATATGTTAAATCTAATGTACTGAATCTATATATTGAATTTGATGTGTTGAGTTGGATGAGGTGAGTATGATATATTGAGTCTGAGGTGCTGAGTTTGATTCCTATCGATCATATCCATCTACTGAGCAAGTTAATGTGTGTTTTCTACTCATTTGCTTGACTGATACATGTCATGGTTTTTGAGAAATATATAATGAGCAACAAGGTGGATATTAGTATCGAAATGTATGTAAATATTACTGTCATTGATTGCATTGCAAAATGAAAGAAAATAAGTAGTTATCAATGCTTGCATGAGAGATGCACAAGATAAGTATGTCAATAGCATTAATTACATGAGATAAGGACAAATCTTGAAGTTGGTATGGATGAGCTAAGCAAGACACTTACAGATCGTGGGGCTCGGTATGGGACGAGTCAAGCAGGGCTCTCTTTCTAGGTATGTGGTTTAGGGCAAACCAAGAGAAGGCTGGTAGGCCTGCAATACCGATCCGATGACGGTAAGGAGTATCATGAGGTGAGAGGTTCAGTTAAGAAGCAGCTCCTAGCAAGCTTTGAGGATGACGAAGGGCAAAAATGAAACCAAATTGCACATAAAAAAAGTGGTATAGGTGTTGAACTATTTTTAAGTGTAAACTGCTTTTTGAGTCTGAACTATTTTTTGAGTCTAATTGTTATTCATTTTGAATTATTTTGTGATTCTAAAATAACTTTCAAAGACTAAAATGGTTTTTGAGTGTGAAATAGCTTTTGAGTCTAAAATATTTTTTGTAAGTTTGAAATAGCTTTTGAATTTGAAATATTTTTTTGAGTCGAAAATATATTCTTGAGTCTAAAATGGCTTTTTTGAATATGAAATAGCTTTTAGAGTTTGAAACGCTTACTGAGTTTGAAACATCTTTCGAGTCTGAAATGCTTTTGAATACGATATACTTGTAAGTCTGATTCGTTTTCTACGATTGAACAATTTTCAAAACTTCTAGATTTGATGAGTCTTTGAGTCTAAATGGTGTTTTTGAATCTGAATTCATTTAGAAAGTTTGATTTGTTTTCTAAGTTTAATTATTTTCAATGTTTTATCGTGGTTACTTAAGTCACGATTTAATCTGATCCACGTTTGTTCAGATCTTTTGAATATGTCTACCTACAAAAGTTGATGATTTAATATTTCTTATGAAATTGTGTGATATATGCATGTTATGGTGTTAAGAAATACAAGATGAATTAAGAAGGTAGATATACATTCTGAAACATATGAATGTTTATCACCCCTAAATTAAATAGTGATGATGCCAAATGTGTCGAGATGCACGAGGGAGAGTTTCGAGATGTCTTAGAGTAGAGATGTCCTTGCTATGTGATCTGGAATGCTCCGTGGAGTATTACGGGATGCCTCAAGAGTTGAGATGCCCTTGTGTCGGGATGTCCGATGAGTGTTTGGGAAGAGAAGTAAAATACCCAATGCATGTGGACTCATATATTTATACATTCATATAGGCACGCATGTAAATGATGGTCACACATAAAAAACTGTTATGCCATCTAATGCATCTAAGTGAAATAATGTTGTGTCATATTGTCGTGTCATACATAATAGGAAACATAAGATAATTGCTCATGCACTTGGCATACTTGCTTGCTTGTCATATGCGCATGTTGTTTTGGTAACAAGTTGAGTGGTAAACTAATTTCCTACCTTAAACAAGTTTATTTGTGTGTTTCGGCTCACTCCTTTATTTTTCAGATGTGTAGAATGGTCTTCCTAGGCATAATGCTGGAGGAGACGAGATGATGTTGGTAGCCATCAACCCTGAGTTGGATGATAGCTTGGTTAATGTGTAGGTTAGCTATTGGAGCAGTAGAGCTAGTTGACCCAAGCCTTTTTTCCAAGACTTTCATATTTTGTATTTGACTTGGATGATGTACTGAAGTTTGCAAAAGCTCATGTAAGTAAATTAATCAAACTCATGCGATGTTTTGTATGGGAAGAATGAGAAAATTGTTGTGCTTCCATGTGCGTAACTATCACTAAAAGATAAAGCAAAAAATAAAGGACGCGTCGTGACGTTCTGTGATGTCACACATTATATGGTGGTAGTAATGAAAATTTAGCGGCTTCAGTGGAATATTCCTTATACTATAATGATTTTATCAGGCACTACTAAGTAGTAGTGCATTCATCTTTCAAGGTCTAGGGCTTGGAAAAGAGGAGATTGAATATTTTCGCAATGCCTAACCCGAAATAAGTGCCTTTAGCTTCTTTTCCTTGAAGGAAAACACTCAATTTCCTACCCATAGTTACTCTTCAAAATTAACTTACTCAGCATATTAGGTACAATAGAGTTTACATGATATTAATATAAAAATGATGCTCACATATATCTTGCTATTAATTGACATCTATATTTAGGTGTAAGTAACACATGGGTTGGGTGTCCACGAGTGAGCTGCATATATGCCTGGAAGGTGAGGCGGTCTAGGCCTCTCTTTTTGGCGTGCATTGACTTCTATATACACTTTACCTCTGTCCTTCAAGTCTGTGAGCCAGTGTTGCTGTTTCAAGGACTGTTCATAATTTATCGCTTGATCGGAAAACTAAGGTCTTGTTAATAAGTACCCTTTTTGGGCCGACCAAATATGAAATGAAAATAATTAGATAAAGTTCCATAGAGAGCTAGTTAATGGAATAGAACATAGCAAGAACATTCCCATGGTACCTCAAAGTTGGAAAAAGCAAAGTACCTATATCAAATGCAAAATTTTTACTTTTCATGGAGCAATTTTCACAAAGCTTAAAGAGTACCTAATTACTCTTTGACATTTTACTCGCTTTGCATAGGTCTAATAGATAGTTTAAAAAGCAATGTTTCCGATTAATTGGTACATGGAATGTGAGTGAAAAGTACAAATATCATGTACATAGACATTGCATATAACTTTTCACTAGAGCTCGTAGTGAAGAGATATGAGAAGTAATACAAAAACAGCTGCACCTAAATTGATTTGAGATTGAGCATCGTGCAATGTTTCGATTTTATTGGCGCATACTAGTTGTGACAATGTTCACAAAAATCTCTACTAGGCCCCATGTGAAGAGAGAGGCAATATGAATGTCCAACGAAACGACATAAGTATTTGCAAGTATCGGACCTTTCTACGATATTCGGGCATGGACCATGTACCGAAAAGAAGGCACTTATTAGGTTTTTTTTTTACCATATCAAATTGTCGTACAACTCTTCAATCACGGTAAACAAAACACCCTCTAAGGTAAAAACTAATAGAAGTCGGTTTAGAGAGTCTTTGTCTCTTCTTAGTGTAATCAGGTCTACAGTATCTAATCAAGTATTAGCACCTAATACATCTATGTACCTTGGTACAAACTAAATTTCAGTAGAAGATACAAGAGATCATGAACATCTCATATCATACATAAGGGCCGAGTTTCGTTCGTTTACTTAATTTCAAATTTGGCTGACGAAACATGCCCATGTCAGAGCTACCATACTTGAAGGATTGTCTCAATTATCATGCCTTACTACATGTACTTATATCGACAGTAGAAGATACAAGAGATCAATGAACATCTCATATCATACATAAGGGCCAAGTTTCGTTCGATACTTAGTTTCAAATTTGGCTGACGAAAAATGCCCATGTCAAAGGCTACCAATACTTGAAGGATTGTGTCAATTCTCATGCCTACTAGCATGTACTTATATAGACCATATCTATGTCAATGTAAACATATACAGATCTTTATTTTTTTCCCCATTCTATTACTAAAGAGCTTGTCATGTAGTTACTCCAGAGGAACTTGTAGTTGCAAACCAGCAGGCCATTCCTAGCACGACACGACAGAGTCGCATTGCGGCAAAAGGGGTGCTACCTTTTACTTGAAAACTGAAAAGTGATTGGTTGTTCATCCACATTTTTTTTTCCAATCTTAGATGATATGGACCATCCTGGTCCCTCCATTCGCTCCATTAAGAATGGTCTGTGTCAGTTAACTAACTATGGAATAGAGCCCACGAGATTCAATGTGACAGACATGTCTGATCATTTATTATACCCTTACAAAGGAGAAAAAAAAAAATCTCACTGACAGAGCAATTAAAATTGGCTGTATTTACTTTGGAACCGTGTATATTTCGTGTATATAATTTTTCTCTTTTGTTATCATAAATTGGAACATCATCTCTCCTCATTTATGCCAGCTTCTAATTAATCATTTTGCTCTCAATCAGCTATTTTGTTCATGTTTTGTTAACCTACGCAAAGCAAAAGTATATCATGTGTATGAATGTGATTGTCTTACATGTAGAAATATGTCGAAAAGAACGGTTGTTTTTTTAGGGTTTATTGTGGATATTTTTTGTTTCTCAAGATATTTTTTTACCTTATTAGTTGGACATACAAAGGGATTAATCGCTCTTCTAAATATTGTGTTAACTAGTTAATTTTATTGTGAATCCGAACTTTCCATTAACTTTGTTGGGTGGATTTAGGACGTAGTTCTTTCTTCTTTTGCCTTTAGCACTTAACGAGGTTCCTTCCTGGCGGAATGAACATATCATCACTACCACTAGCATATTGGATTGTCCAGTTATATTGTCCACCCTTTCTCTTGCCATCTGAGATCAAATTTTTGAGTTTACACTTCTATTTATTTCACAAAAAATGAATGGTTTGGAAAATATTTTCTAAAAAGGATCGCTTGTATCGCTTACAAAAATGAACGAATGAGAAATATTTTCTTCGCCTAGGAAAATGGCTAGACATAAATTGTTATTGGTAATGAAAATATTGACTAATATTCTAAGCAATCCAAGAAATCATTTTTAGGAAGAAGTTTTTAATATCATTTATTATTCGCTAAACAAAATGGAGTGTACAAACATGACATGCGCACAATAGCTAATGTGCTCGAATCAAAAACTTTTGTGCATGCAACATAGATTGTTGTAAATCATAGGCAACCACATATAAAAACACCAACATTTCCCAAGGCATGAAATGTTCTTTGGAAGCAAAAGAAGGTGACTGCAATCCCCCATGCAAACCATCATTTTAAATGAACATGTCCCTATCTTTTTATGGGATTTGAGGGCTTTGGTATGTGTAGTTTTATAGTAAGCAGTGTCATTGAGAGTGACAACCTCTCCTTTATAGCACTAGCTTTTTGGGATCTTCTCATGCTCTTATTATTACTCCTGTTAATTAATTACTGTACCTATTTTATCATTTGTTTTGCCTTGATGGTCCCCAGGAGGGAGCATGTGGCTAGGGTAAATTCCCCACTATTGATCCCTGTGTGTTTAACTGTGTTCTCTTGCTTTTGTTAAAGGAATCAAAGCATGCCCAGGAAGCCCATGTGATGGAAGATCTCATCTATAACTACAGTATGAACTCGTTGCTGGTTTCCTGATTATCTTTCTTCACTTTTGAAGTCCTATGACATTGTTTCTGGTTGGGGTTTTGAGGTGGGTTTTCTTTCTTTTCTTTTCTTTTCTTTTCTTTTTTCTCTCTCCCTCTCTCTCTCTCGTGCATGATCTCCTTGGAAGTGGGGGACAAATCCTGGTGCAGTGATGGAGATGATTGTTCTGAGTGTGTTCATTCCTTTTTATTTCTTGATGAACGTGCTCAATTGAACCCATGAACCAAAAAAGAAAGCCATAATTATTATGCTAATCTTTGGAGTTCTGGCATTCCTTATTATTAATAATTGAACCAAGGGTTTGTCACATAATTAAGGGCATTAGAAGGGGCATAATTTACCTCTCAGGACCACCTCAAATCCCACATGAAAAGGCAATATTTTGAAAGCCCTTTTGGTGATTAAACTATGATATAATGCACTTCTCCATAATAAACAACATCCACGTCCTCATCTTATAGTGTACAGTTTAATTACATGTTTGCTGGGCAAACAGAGGATTTTCTTCGTTTGTGCTTTGTCATGAGCAAGCCTCCTCGTTAGCATCCATGCAATGTCCCCCCAAGGCCAGTAAACGACGAAAATCAACATTCCAATGTATTCAATCTTAAAAAAGAGAAGGTGCCTTTAAATAAAATAATAATGAGGGGGGAAGATGAGGAAATATAAAGCAGAATATGCATACCTAATCCATTTTATTCATGCTTTCTCTATCTGCATAGAGAAAGGGAGATAAAAACATGTAGATATTGAAGGAGATTCTGAAAAGCAACCTTTAAAATCCCACTCAGGAACCAAGCACCTATGCTGGGTAAATTACAGATTCTGCCAATCAAGCAAGATGAGCTAGACTTGCAATCTTAGTTGCAGGAAAATGAGATCAAGGTAATGAACATTTTCCTGAAATTTTATACAAAAATAATCAGTTCTAATTTGCTTAATTTTCTATAAATATAATGTCAATTTCACATATTGATCTAGAGCCCTGCTTAGTAATCAGTACCCGGTACTCGACACAAAGGCTCGATTAGGTTGGGAACCTCGGTAAGCCCGACTAGGGCCGATAGATCTTGGTGGTGGCCAGCTCACAACATTTGGCTTACTTAAAGTATGAAACCATATGGTTGGGAGGAGAGTCGCTTATATAGTATAAATGCAGTCATATTTAATTACAAAATGTCCCCAACGGTAGCACAAACGCCAAAGAGATTGAGCTGGCTAATTGTCTGTCCTTGATTAGTGCTACCTTGTCGGGGTGTCATAGAACAATGTCCAAGGAATCCCCTTTTCTCTATTTTTTTTTTAAATTAGATTTTTCTTTTATCTTTGTATGATTGGCCATTTCATGCTCAAATGAGTGAGCCATCCTCCATTTGTTTGCATTGGCTAAATGACCTCTCTCTCTCTCTCTCTCTCTCTCTCTCTCTCTCTCTCTCTCTCTCTCTCTCTCTCTCTCTCTCTCTCTCTCTCTCTCTCTGTACGTATCTCTGTGTTGTTCAGTCCTCTCATCCTTACCTGCCCATGTCATTTCTTTCAATGAGATCTAAGATTGATCATTCAACTTTTATTGATGGACAAACTATCAATTTTGACAGATGGGGGGCTTCATTGTTTCATCATCCTCTCTGTGTATCACAGATACTTGGAGTTAACGCTGCTTTTATTTTTCCCCTCATTTTCTCCAAAGGTCAAGACAGCATAATGCATATATATTTTTTGTGAAATTACACAAGTGTCCCCAGTGTTTTTAGTAGAGAGATTGCATTTATCTGCCTGTCCTAGTTGTTGACACATCAACTTTTTGTATTAATCTAGAAACACATGCAAGCCAGAGTAATTGATGCATAACTCTGTTTTTTTTTCCTTTTCTTTTTTTTTTGGGGGGGGGGGGGGGGGGGGGGGGGGGGGGGGTGGGGGTTAGATTTAAATGGAAAGAATGATTGCTTCTCCAACATGTATAAAGCAACCAAATTGGAAGAAAAAGGTGGGCATGCATTCTCTCATTGAAGGGCTCTCTTAAGCAATAAAAGGAAAAGATCTAAATGTTGCACCAATGTCATCATCACAGATTCACATTACAAGTTAAAAAATTGCAGAACCCTTTTTCCCTCCCCACAAGAAGACAACGCTAGCATTAGTTAGTCTCTCAATTTCCTTTCCATGGGAATTGAAATTCTTGGACAAAAGTGGACCTAAAATGAGGGATCCTAAAGACTAGGAGCTAGTACCGGAACAACCCAACTCTCTTTCTCTCTCTATAAAAGAGGCATGATCACATGGCAGCATCAATCATGAAAAGATGCTAATGAGACAGGGGCTGGGGGGTTGATTTGGTGGAGCCACGTAAATGCACCAACTCGTTCATAGGCTTCCCATCCATCAGTCTCCCTTTGGGTGATAAAAAGAGAGACACCACGCCAAATCATCAAACCCCATTTTATTTATTTTATCAGATAAAACAAAAACAAAACAAACAAACAAACAAAGGGAAAAAAAAAAACTCAAACGAATTCACAGTTCAAGTTGTCTCAATTACATTAAATATTTCTTCTGATAGCATGCACTGTAACTAGGAATGACACCGAGGTGGGGTTTGCTGGTGATTCCAGAGACAGCGGCACCTGTGCAGTCCTCTCTTTAGGGTCTCACAAAAGGTTCTTGGAAAAATTGCCTTTCGAAAAAGATTGCAGAAAACCAAACCCAGATTTAATCTTTAACCAAATAGTTCGTAAGGATGCGACAAGATGAAAATACAGGGAACAACACTTGGAACACTATTTTGATGATAAGAGAGTAATGTCTTCATGTGCTCTTCTACCCCACTGGTCCTTTTTATTTTCCTCTGAACCCAATTTTAATTGAGTTAGTGCATGACAGTACAGCAAAGTGACAACCATACGAAGGAACATATAAAATTGGCCTTGTGACATCACAGGTTGAAAAACAACTCGAATAGTTACTGTTTCTGTTTATGTATGTTTGTGATCACCGGGTCAACGGGATGTTTGTCGCAAGAAGTTATGCCGGATAACGGTTAAAAGAGACGACTTGTTAGTTTGTTTGGTCTGACTCGCATTAACAGGAACGAGTCCAAATTCTACACAATCTAAACGGTAGGCTCTCAGATTACATCAGATAAGCCATTGAAATTGAACTCCATCCACAGCAGGAAAGTCATTATCATATGTGGAATCAACTAAGGAGGTGTCTTGACCAAAATAACGACGTTTGGTTGGTCATTTGCTGCTTTGTGGTGCCACAGATTTCCCACAAAACAGAAGACAAGAATGTCGAGCTTTTTCTCGTGGTTAATCAAACTGATAAGTGAAATCCGAGTTCGATCTTTAGAGAACGTGGGCAAGAACATTAGATCCTTCTTTGGCGCACTACCGTAGTAAACTTCCAGCAGTTGCTGCTCATGCCCTTCATTTCAGGGGCTTTGGATCACCAACATGTAATGGATCCACCCTCTGAATCATTGGGCCTGGATCTAGGGCCCACTTAAAAAATATCAGTCAATTTCTCTGACCTTCTCTTTTGGTTTTTTGGGGCCAGTCTCTTTCCTTCTATTTAGCGACCGGCTTTGGATATTTTCCTTAATCAAGAACTGAGCAAAATCATTCTTTGGTTTTTGACCACAGTGCTGTCCCTTCAGTCAGTTCAGTGGTTTCGGATGAGGACTTGAATGTGCATTTCAGGAAGCGCAGATCTCGTGTTGAATTTTGCTTCATCATGGATTAGCCCATTAAAGCTAAGTCACACAAAAGTAATTTCCTATGAATTTTCGTAAATGGTCTGCCTTCGAAAGAACGAGATGATTGATGGATTTACTTAGTCTGGCACACAAAAACCAATTTACAACAAGCTCCATTACTGTCGAAATATCTGATTTGGTAGATCACATACCCAATGAGCTTATTTTTTTTTATGACAAGCTCCATAGGAATATGTGGTTATGGAATGAAAGCCCCACTCTCTTTAGCCTGAGGAAAGCTACAGTCGGTAGAAATGCATTTGGTGACACCGTTAGCAAGATGCCGAGCATGACATCCAGTTGGTTGACCGATTGGCTTTGTAATGAACACGACTCGACAAGATTCAGAATGAGTTAATTAACTTGCTTCACTCTAACTGGAGGCTGAGATATCATCTTGACTTCTCAGCTTCTTGTCCGGACTAAAAAAAGATGCGGTTTAATTTAGTCCAATAGGAACTATGTTGCTTCAGCAGCTTCTTCCTGTTTCAAACCTGAAGTGTATACTAACGCGAATACACCATAGCTCTGGATGACGCATTTAGGGATCGAAATCTGATTGCCAAGTGATCAGCAAAGAGTTGGCTTCATGTGTACCATTTTCATATTCCTCACTACGTCTGCATAAAAAATCAAGAGCTCAATAAATTTGGTGTTACAGATTCTCTGATGCAGCTTTAGCTAATGCTAAACCAAAGCAGGGTAGAATTGCTAGGTTTGGTATGAACAAGGGCACAACATCAAGCTAAGATTCTGCTGCGCAGTTCTTAAGCACATCTAAAAGGTAATACTTGGCAATTCACAATCTCTGCAGACTACAGTATTTACATGAATAAGTTTCCCAGCTACAAAAGAACAACTGATTGATAATAGTGCAAAATACAAAGCTTATCTTTGAAGACCGATGCTTTGTAGTCCTTGTATAAACATTTGAAACTAGAGTTTGCAAATAAACCGAAAGCCATCATGCAAACATCAGATCCCGTTTCCCAGCAACTGCTCAAAGGTAAATGCAAGGAATCGATCTATGAATCTAAGTTTAAATGAAGAAAGAAGACATTCAGTGCTTCTTCAACTAATCTAGAAGCTATATCTGTAGAAACTATTTTCTCAACTCCTTTCAAATGTTTCATCATTTGATATGTGGAGTGAAAGACGAAAGGTTAGTCCACCAAGCGCTTCCTGTTCCCAACTCAAAGGTCCCGATGCATGCAATGCCTCCATTGTGTAGCGTAAGCTTGCAACTCCAATCTATGTATTTCATCTTCCAGGTTTTCCTTTGGCCAAAAGGAGATTACTTCTTTCCTCATGTTTCCCAATGATAAGTGGATTGAGCATCACCAGTGCAGCACAAACATTTTTCACAGGAGGATCAGAGGAATGGCGTCACGAGGACATATGTGACTGTTCATTTTCCGCAATGCTACAACTACCGACTGAGCATTCATCGCTATTGTTGTTGTGACTGGATTTTGCAAGTGATGCAAAGAATGACCATCCGCCTCAGTTGATTTAATCCTCTTTGTACCCATGTCAGTAAAATCCACTTATTCTTCTTCTCAAAGAAGAGTGTAAGGTTTCGTGATCCATGTTTCTCTTCGGATCGAAGCCGCATTGATCTGCTTCGGTAGTGTAGGTGTATCTGCAGCAGTTACTTGGGAATCTTCCTTCTTTATCGGTAACTTTTAATCTCTAAAACCTCCAGAAGCTGCTTCTGGTCAGAAGAGCCATTCAGCATGTTCTTTTCAAAAATAATGTCTAATCGAAATGATAAACCTGCAATTTTATGCCGTTCTCAGCGGTAGATAGAATGTTTTTTCTGAGACAGCTTCTGCATTGTATGCCCTTTTTTGCTGCGAGGTTGGGATTCTTGTCATACTTCAACAAAGGCATTCCTTGCATTTTCCTTCACAAGAAAATGGCAGAATCCTGAATATAGAAACTATTGTCGAAAGTGAGACAAAATCAAATGCAAAGCAAGTGTTCATATCTTCATTCAACTGGCTTGCATTGTCCCATTTGTCATAAGTAAACAAGTGTTCACATCTCTAAGTCAACTGTTGTGCTTGTCCCATTGGGCCATTATAATAGACACACATCAGTATTCACATAATGATTAGCTTATGACAGGATTCTAATTAACTGTTAACTCAGAGATTTGACTGCAGATAGTCCATATGATTTCGTTCATCTGTATACCAGAAGAAAGAAACTTTGGGTATTCTATTTAGAGACCTTGCTGATAGAACTTGTTAACTAGCAAAAACATGAACATGACAGGGGAAAACCAGCAATATGCAAGCAATTGAATGTTTCAGACAGATACCTATGCAGATCAAATGAGGACATCATGTAATTAAATAAGCGAACCTTCAATGGTTTACCTGTCCGATTAAAGTCCATGAACCATCTTGCCAAGACTGTCTTGGCCAATGTCCGAACTTGTAACTCTTAACTGCTGAGAGCCTCCCAGCAACCTAACCAGATAGTAGTTTTTTTTCCCAAAGCCCTTGAAACTGTAGCCACTTTCCAAAGAAAAACTATCGAAACACCTCGACAACATCACCGGGAACCCAGTTGCCCGAAACATCCAGGAAAGGCGGGCAAGGCCTGATGGCCATACTTGATACCCTCTCCAGAGTATTTTTTACTGTGGCACCATTGTAATTATAATACCGGACCATGTAGTTGCAGCCATTGCCAGATATTATCTCTGCACTTCGCCAGGAGCCGGAGGGAAGCTCTTTTATATTCAATACCTCCACTCTAGTGCCCCTCTTATATGCCATCTTGACTACCATAACCGTCGTCTACCGTTCGCTGGATGCCAGGCCTATGAAGCTAGTGTTGACCAACATAAGAATCAAAATAGAAGAGATGGCAGACATCAGCCTCTCACACTTAAGGACATGGATTCATAGGAAGTAGAGCTTAGAAAGGCATTCATCTCATAAAAGAAAAAGCATCAACATTCAAGAGAAAATATGATATTCCAGACTCCAACACCAGAAGGCATCAAAAGAGCAACAAGATTAAGAGCAGAACACATGACATTAAGAGGACCTATCTAGAGAGTCCTCTCACGAAAACGATACACAAAAGCTAAGATTGCAAGCATCAAGATGAGATCAAATCCAGAAAAAAGGAAACCAAAAACTTGCAATGCAGAAAACTGTACCGGGACAGAAAGACTGGATGTAACGTCAAATAATCGAGATTATGACAAATTCAAGGCAATGTCTCAGCTTCACCCATCTATTATTTCCTTTGCCCGACAATCAAAAGAGCATCTAAATGGAAAAGCTCACAACAAACATCTCCATGTAACCATGAAAAGGACAAGAAGCTTCTACATATCTAAGCAAAGAAAATTCCATTAGAAGTATTTTTTCCTCAGAGCCCTGTTTGGTTGGAATCCAAGCAAAGAGAGAGAATCCCACTTCGTAAATTTCATAACTTTATAGATGTTGGGAAAGAGAAACAACTCAATCGAGCAAAATATGACTGCTCCGTTTGATGGGCCCGTTTAGCAATCAAAATGCCAGAGAAAAATTTATTCAAGTCATGATCAAATACTTCATTGTTTTCCCTCTGCTGTCAAAGCAACAAAACCAGAGTCAAAGGAATTTTGGGCAAATCCTGAAATCCTCAACTTTCACGTCAAAGGATTGAAACTTTAAGCAATAATCCACGGAAACAAACAGAAACACATTGATGAAAAGCCTTAGAAAGACGACCCAGGAGATCAAACGCCAAAGGCAATGAACGAACCTTCAAGATGATATGGTTAAAGAGCTGCAAGATGGGTGGAAATTTGACTGAACTTCTCCTCCTCGCGATGCTGAAGGCTATACTGTGCAGGAAACTTCTTGATGCTGCTCTAATGGGGGCCTGGTAATGAATGTTTTGATTTCATGATGAGGAGGAGTTCTCACTGTTGATGGGATGTTTTGTTTTCTTTTTCGCAAAAAACATATGAAGATTGCCCCCTAAAACAAGTTGCGGTTGGAGCACACTCCGTCCCCAAAGTGAAAATATATGCTTCACGGGACATGATGGGTAATTTGTTTTAGAGAGGAATTTGGTAGCATGAGATATGAAAATAAAAGGATAAAGGCATTGATACTCAGATGATCTTTTACATATCGTTGAATCGGGTTTTCGTCAATTTTTATCTTTCGTACATTAGTCATTTTTGTCAAATACGATCCACATCAGCACCATTAGATACTAATTAGGATTATATGACATTTTTATAGCGTAGCGCCGAATACGAAAAAGTAAAAAAAGAAAAATTAAAAAGATTCCGATAAAAGACGTGACCGTCACAAACATTCATGCACAACCATTGAGGAAGGCAGTGCTAGGGGGGCATGGGCGGGCAAGGGCGACCGCATCGCTGCATCACTAAGGCATGGCAAGGACTGCCGCATGATTGCCGACCTATGGCAACCACCCTACGACCATTGCTACCTCCGATGAAGCACACATGAGAGAGAAGATAATCGCATTGTCAGGAAATCGCATGACCTTAATAAGGCGTTGCCAAGTTTGCATGAACTCGGCCTAGACAAACTCGGCTAGTGTCACATGACCCCAAGCAAGCCAAACCTAGCTTAGGTCACCCGACCCAAGTCAAAATCTCCTTATTTTTCATTTGGTTTTTTTTCTTTTTTCTTTTTCTAATTGAACACTAATTTTTTTAAATATTCTTCATTTCTTTTTTTTTTTTTTATGACTTTTTGCAATTGCCACATTGGAGAACATGTCAACTCCGATCTATAATTTTAAACAAAAGGATCAACTCGAACGAAGGAATTTCCAGTTTGGGGACTCAATTAAACAAAAAGAAGTTCAAGGTCCTGATTTTGACAATTCTAAAAATAGTCTAGAGACCTCTTGCATTGCATCCTTAGCCCGCAATGAAATTGTTACGTCTTTAGTACCAGCACTTTGAATTAAGGTATAATGCTATGGGGAGTTTCTCAAATTTAAAGCTCCGTTTTTGCTTTACGAAAAATAAATGATTTGAATATCGATTACTTTATTTGCTTAAAATAATTAGTCAACAGATATTTTTTTCACTATTGACAACAACTTGTGTCTAAACATTTTCGTAGACGATGAAAATATTTTTTGTTCAATTATTTTTTATAAGTGATATGAACGATCGTTTTTTAGGAAAAATATTTTTCAAAGCATTCATTTTTTCACGAAACAAACGGTGCCTTAGTCGATATTCAATTTCTTCGGTGAATTTTTTTTTTTTTACTTTCACTCTTTGAATTTTTATTCGATATTGGGATGCCGTCACTGAATATTTTTTTTTTCCTTTTTGTTTTTCGTTTAGTCCATACACTTTTTTTATTTTCCCTCAGCGGTAAATTTTCTATTTAAGTGAAGCCTCATGTCACGTGTTCTTCAGTTGATCTGGCTTGCCACCAAGAAGAAATAGTTCTAGGGTTTTTTGCAAAAGATGAAGGACAAAAGGAAGAAAAAGAGCAGAGGAAGCCTCTTCCTACCTGCAAATGTGATCTTTCCGAGGTATTCCCTCTCTCGCCTTTTCTCTTTCCGTTGTTACCACGAAATTGATCATTTTTTTTAAGACAAATTAATTAATGAATATGGCAAAGAATCCTTGTAAAGTCAACAAGTCTCTCCACTTGCCACCTTCCTTAATTGGCAGCCCTACCATACCCAAAAAAAAAAAAAAACAGCACATCCGTTGATACTACGTTAAACCCACCCAGGAATTCTCTAAGGCAATCTCTTTTCCCATTAAGGTTTCCATTAAGGTTGGGGACAAACCTTAATGCGTGTGGCCATGAATGATAGCTATTTAGTCAATTATACGGTTGACGTGGTATAACCAATCAGAGGCTTTTCCCCGATTGATTTGCCGCTTTAACCAATTGTTTTGCATTTTGTGAATTCAAGCTCTCTTTGACATTCGTCAGCTTCTTCATATGTTCTTGTTGCTCGCCATGACTACTACCCAAACTACCTTCTCGTTAGGGCTGCGATGGTGCGAGATTTAGCGAGGGAGGTAGAAGAATTCGCAAGGTGACGTAAGGGATAGCATTGGTCCGACCACGCTATTTGTGGATAATCTATTTTTAAGGTGGGTTAAGTTTCCTTACGTAAAACCAAACATAAAATAAGAAATCTTACGACCCTTTTGTTCCGTAAAGCTGGATCGATCAATTCCTAAACCGAGCCGGTTTAAGGGGATTTTTTCATTTGAATTAGGCCCGGTGCTGCAATCCCCAAGTCCATCGTCTCCCGCACATGTTAATAATACATAAATAATTATTCCATGGAAATTGTTTTCATTTGTGCAATTGGGTATATAAAAAAAAAAAAGGAAATAAAAAACATATAAAATTGCTATAAATGGATCACATAGGTCCACGCGTCATTCCCATAACAGTAGGGCACAAAACTTCTATTCTTATTTTTTTTTTTTTCTCGTTTGACCAAGAAGCATTCAACACGGGGCGCTGTTCCCACAAACATTGGAAGATCAGGATGAGTCGTATTGTTATAACAAACTTCGATTTGGAAGTATCTTTGGCACATAATTTGGATGTTTAGGTATCGAATTCATTAGGGTTTGGTAAAGAACATTGCTTGCGTATGTGCTTGGACGACTCTCCTGAATGTTGCTTCGAGGGGTTCTTCTAAAGCGCAAGTTCTTAGGGGGAAGACCTACTTTCAGTTGTTCATCCAAACGAAAGAGGGAAAGAAAAGATGAAGAGGGTATCGTTAAATTCGAAAAAAGAAAAGATAAAATCATTCGACGTTTTAGGATTTTTCCCGAGATTATTCGCTTTATTCATTTGAGAGACGGATTCCGCACCCCTCGATGGAAGTTAACTAGTCACTCACCCTCACTAGGCCGGAAATCGAACTCGAATTTGGCTAGAGCCGACGCTGGGGAGGATACTGCAAGAAATTCCAACATATTGGGGAGGACATTACAAATATTAGAATATCAAGGGGTTAGTTGTCTGACCCAAAAGGAGGGCATTTATAATTTGATCAAATCGTTTTTACTCCCGGTTAAAGTATAAAGGGGACATGAGAGGAACATTTTTTCTCCCTAAACTCAGATGCCAATATCACTGCCAATGGGGGACCTAAGCAGGGGTGAGGGAAAAAAAAAAAATCCACCAGAGCAGAAACTGCTCCGATCAAACCGAACATTCTCAGTTTCATAAAGTTGGAAGTAGCAATTATCGGTATGATTCCTAATTCTAGGGTGCAACCAGATCGAATCGGGAATCGATCACTTATGGACCTGATGACTAGTGGTGGCATCCACCCTGAGCCTCCTTGTGGTCCATGAATTTATTAACATCATTAGGCGACATATTCTCAAAGAAAATTTACATATACAATATTCAACTGTACTGTCGTCTCGCTCCCGTAACTTTAGTTGGCCATCGTGACCGATCAGGGCGAGAGGATGTGGGAAAGGAAAAGAGGACAAAGAGAGGAGAAGTGCTAATTGTGTGTAATGGGTTAATTAGCTCTCCAGTCGATTAAGGAAAAGGTCGATCGATTCTTTCGAGAGTTCACCGTCCCGGGTAATTCCGCATTGCTTTTTTTCTTTCCTCTTTCGCTATCGAAAGAGTTCATCTAAATCCATAAATTCCCGACATCACATGAAGTATCCCCTCTAACTTCATAGACCCGCAAAAGAATGTCGTCCCAAATAGCCAAGCTATGTACTTTCATCTTTGTGACCCACTCATTTTTTGTCGGCAGAACCCTTGGGAACTTCCACAAGCCTTTTAAGTCTCAACATGGGGTAGCTTGATGGGTTTATAGGAAGATTTAGGTTAAACTAGAAGAATCAAAAGGCATTTAAGACATGGATTTACGCATGAAGTGTCCGGCGACCGGCCAAAGACGAGGGAATAAACGAACGAATAAATAATAGATAAATAATACTAAGATATTAGTAAAAATTGTCACGTCAGCGTCAGCAGCGCCACATCGGCGATATCCGATCAAAATTGATCGGATGGACTGGATTAGCATAAATGCAAAAGTTTTTAAACACTGAATTAGCGTAATTACAATAAATTTAAGACTATTTTTTTTCTTGTAATTTTCTCGGTATTCGAGTTAGTAGACACTTTTTGACATATGGGGCGGGGCAAAAAAACCGATGGCTGGATCTATAATTTCTGTACGTCTCTCGTCGATCCTTCTTCGATGCTTCGCTCCGTTTATACAGCACATCTGGCAGCTCGATCGTTTTTCTCCAGGAGGCGATTTGCTTCGGAGTCACGGCCACGTTTCCCACGTTCCTTAATGAGTTAGAGACTTATCAAAAAGAGAACGAGCGAACACCCCCCCACGTTTTTCTCAAAACGATGCCACGCAAAAGCAAAACCTATGAGGTCATACGGTTGAGTATTGAATCAACAGATCCGTGCTCTTACAATCAATCGATTTGGTAACTTGAAATTTTCGTCTCTTCTTTTAGTCGGGAGTTCGATTTTGAGAATGCTCTTCTCGCCGGCTCCAACCGCCCGAGTCGCACACCGATAGGCGTAGATTGACGACGAGTTTGTCCGAGTTTAAGTCGTTAATAATCCCGATTATCGAGCCGGGGGACCGGTTAGCAAAGGTGGGGTTGGTATAAAGATGGTATGAGCCTTTTGTGTCGCAATTCCAAACCTGACCAGATAGATTAGGCTTTCTGGTCCCCCTTTGGACCTGGTTCGGTCAAGTCTGTCTCCTTTAATAATCTTCTTTGGTTCTATGATCACTCCACGATTAGGGAGGCTAAAATGACTGTTTTTTTATTTTTTAGCCGTCATGTGCCACATAGGACAGTTGATGTTCATGTCATCGATTTTCAGTCAAAATTGGGCAAATGAACTGAATGGCATTTCTACTAAAAAGAATGAATTGGTACGAATGCAGAAGGTTTCAGACTAAATGGATCCAATTAAAATGTTTAGAAGTGAATTAGTAACAATGCAGTATATTTATGACTTGGGTGCAATGTGTCAGAATTAGAAGCCATTACTGAGGTTCTTCCTTCCAAGATATGTCACCCACCATAATCACTCTTATTTTATTTTATTTTTCCAAGAAAGAGAAAAGAAGCAAACTAAATTGCGCATTCCTTATCAATGCGAGCAAAGCCAGAGAAAAGAGCACAGAGAAAAAGAAGAAGCGGTATGAGGTGAATAGCATTCTCTCCTCGTGACTTGAGGTGAGCACCACTCTCCTTCTTGGTCAAATCAGACGAGGGATGACCGAACAGCGGGCAAGTCATCGGCGGAGGATTCCTCAGGGCCGAGAGGGCCGTCGACGCGGGCAACAGGTTGACCGAGAACTCGTCGTCGAGTCCCGCGACACGCTCGACAGTCTTTGCATCCTTCCAGATATGGGAAGAACAAGAGAACCCGGAACTGAGCTTGGAAACCTCTACTCAACTCCTTGAAATCTCCCGACTTTTATAGCGATAATAGCGTAGGATTTGAGGCAATTTGGCAATTGTCAAGCTTCTGAAAAGCCTGAAGTAGAGGAGACGGGTGATGTTACTAACTTGAAAAAGCATTTTGGAGGAGAAGAAAATGTGAGGTGTGTCAGCGTCAGTTGGAAAGCTGCTTCCAGAGTAATTAAGGCATGCATGTGCCTATGATGCATCAACACTTTAAAAAACTTTAACCTACATAGATGAGCAATGCTATAATTGCACCTAAGCTTGGGGATCGCAACTGAGCAGAAGATGCTTGATCCAATGTCATATGACCCCTCTCTCTCTCTCTTCTCTACTTCTCTCTCTCTCCTCTCTACGAGGACAGATCATAACTATTTACAAATGGTTTCGCATTCACACACTGAACACTCATACATACAATGCAACACTGGAATAGGGATTTAAACGTCTGTTCAAAACCCTCCGATATTCTATTTCGGGTTTGATTGCTTGTGCAAATCCACCAGCTTCAGGGTGGAAGTTGAACCCATCTACCAGCTTCTAGTCACATCAGGGCAGCTACAAAATCACACCCCCATAGTATCTCGACCTCCTATGGCATCAGCTTATTACAGTGGTCAAACGCGGTTTCGCTACTCGTTACAACTGTCAGATCAATTACCAATGTATCATGACTGCAAATTTAGCCTCAGAATGAGGATCAACTAGCTAAACTGGTACATGTAGTTGGTGGAGCCTCTACTTAGTAGTGAATGCATGCAGTTTAATATTGCTCACCATAAAGATATCAGCTTGCAGAGGAATAAAAGATCTACACCACATTTATAATTGTTTCCTTGGAGCAACCATCTATTTACAGATTCCAGAAAAAGAAAATCACTGGAATTCTCGGAGGAGCATGCTTTCTCCCAAAATAATCGTACAACATTTAATTAAAGAGGTACAACAATATGACTTGGAATATTGAAAGTCCAAAAACAGCAAAACCCTCCAAAGAGAGCTTGTCAACCGAGAGCCTGTCAACCGAGAGCCTGAGGACCTGTGCTCCGAAACACAGTAGGTTGCATGATCCCAAAACTCAGGCTCTGGAAAACCACAAGCAAACAATATTTTAGGGATGGCAGGGTGTCATAGTAGATCAGAAAAAGATGAGGTGCCAGCCACAGCCTTCTCAATGAATGGAAGTAATAGACCAAAAAAAAAAATTGATTGGAAGTAAGTGGTTGGAGTACATACCTGTGGTTAAAGCTGAAACGGGATAGTCGTTTTGTAACTTTCATCGTCTCATTCAACATAAAACATTTTTCTGAAAGGCTGAAGCAGATCTCCAGAGGGTTGCTTGACTCTGCCATCCAGCTCAACCTCCATTAATCGATGATTGTCCTTTGAACGGGTCATAGCAACGAAACATCAACATCATCCCTTCAGAAACTGGAATGGCGGGATTAATAGGAAAACCTGCACATGCAAAAGTACATGAAAAGGGATGGCATGATTCAAGAATAAGCAATCAAGACAAAGTGGAAATGAAAGTGTGGCAGTTCTCATATATAATCTCCAACAGAGGCAAAACCTTGGGAAAACCATATTCAAGCATAAGCGATGGATGGCAAAGCTCTCATAAAATGGAAAAAGCTTGGAGAAGAACTGTTATGGCTTAACTTAATACTTTGCCTATGCACATTCAAGATGTTAATTTGCTATTTACTGAGACATTAATAGCCTCCCACTTAGTGGGATAAGGCTTAGTTTGTTGTTATTCTGCACATATTTGTCAGAGGAATACAACCTGCTGTCCCCAATGAGTGCCATTGTCCACGCTAGGTGCTGTAGTCAACTCAATCTCTTTCTGAGCTGGATCTTCCATTCCCTGGGGGGTAACCAAAACAGGGAAGTTAGTCATAGCCCATTGATAAATATCAGGGATGCACGAGTACCATCTTACCGGAAATGGACATCAAAACCATCCACTAAAACCACAAAGCCTCGTATTACATTTGATCACTGATGTGAAATTGGATCTAAGTTCTGCAAATATCATTTACGGTGGCAGTCAAACAGTCTATCTCCTTTACAGTGGCCGGTGTCCCTATACTTGATTCGATGAAGGTTGTTCCACAAGGATGTCTGCATAATTTAGCTTTCTTTTAATAGGCAAGACCCATATTATTTTAAATAAACGTGCACAAGGACAGAAACATGTTGACATTCTTTATGCACAATAATAGAACAGTAATGGCATCAGGATACACTTTAACCCACTGAGTTCCAGGCAACAACATACGCCAACCAACAAGCCAATCAGTTTTAGTAACAATCACAGTCCATGTCTCACGAAAGTGGCCATCTAGTGACGTAAGTATACGAGATTTGTGTTCAGTATATGTCAGAAGAATGAATATCAGTAGAACAATGTTCTATTATCAATACTGATCAGTGTTCAACTGATGCTCCTAATTCATCGATTGATCCAACCCAATCTCACTCATGCAAGAAAATTTGACCACAACTTGATTTGATGGGTCCAAGGTTGGAGATGTCGATTCTTGGGTAGACATCAAATCACAAGACTAGCGTCAATTTCGAGCCACCTGATCGACTACCAAGTGACTGTTAGTCAATTCCTACGGTTGTTTGTGATCTTCCAAGGTGGTTGTTCAGCTTCCTAGACTGGTGGACGAATTGGGAGAGCAAAGTCCTAGTTACTATACATATTAAAAGTGTTGTCAGTTTCCATTAATCATAATGTGTCTATACTACTGACCAGAGTTATTATTGTTTGCTAGATTCCAAGAGTCATTTACATTTGCTTAGTCCCTAAACAAAGTTTCTCTATAAATAGAGGAGTCAGTCTCACATGTAGAGGCAGACTTGACTTCAACAAATACATGAGATTTCCTCAAGTGAGGGACTTTCTATGTTCGGTCCTTTATCCAATCCCTTTGGTGGGACCAAAAGCTTTTATCCTTGATTGGTGGCATGTTCCATTTTGCCTAGGTGGTGAAATTCATCAATCCCAACCTTATTTTCACTCATACACGCTCCATTTACCCTTCCATCCATGTCACAGTCAGTAAAGATTTATGATACATGTATAGGATGTACTCGGTGTGTGCGAGCCTGCCCACCAATGTATTAGAAATGATATTGACCATTTCCAGTAAACACTCTTCCATATACTTGGCACAGAAAACACGTTTAATAATCTCTTATTCCCATCACGCATCATCACCAAGCTGGAAAAATTGGATGAATTACTCAAAATGATATACAAAGCAGAGTAGGGAGGAGAAGGTTGAGTTTTATGCATAATAGATGTCCTCAGAATACAAAGTACTAGTCATGCTCGCATAGAGGCCATCAGAATATGCTGTGAATGCATGTATACATGAAACAAGCACATTGGAGTCATGTATTTATGCATACAATTGTAGCACATGACCTGCCTATTGAATTCATTAATGAGTGGATCTACTTATAGTACATTCTAGTGTATAGCGCATGAATAAACTATGGGACATAGCTATGATTGGACTCGGAACATGCTAAAGAGGAAAGATGTGACATCCAAAGGACCACAATTAATAGGACACACCTGGAGATACCATTTTTTCTGCTCTTCAGCAAATGGTTCGGTCAAGATACTCATATCGACACCATAGCAATTCTAGTATCCTCCAGAAAACAGTGCCAGTCATCCATGGCTCCTTCATAGTCATTCGATTTTTGATCCGCCAACCCAGACCTGATAGGAGCATCCACATTCGAGCATGGCTAGGATACCTGCAAAGGGGGAATATATGGTCAGACAAAGCAACGTTTATAGTCATCTTGTGAAAAAAGATAAGTATTCTAAAGCCAAGGTTGTCAACACCCAGTTTAAGCCTCTTCTTTTCTCAAAGAAATATAGCATATAGTGCCTAATTTGCATCCATCTTTTGTTTTTTGCCTATTCTTTCTGGTGCACATGTACGACAATGAATAATTCTGAGAGGAGTGGTGGAATCACAATATGTGCAGTCACATGGTAGCACCCTGGCTCTGCCACAGCAAGAGGCGGGAAGAATACAAACACTCTTCTTTAATGATTCATAGCACAGCAGCAAAAGAGCTGCACAATACAACAGAATAAACTAAAGGCTGCTGAACATATTGAGGAGAGCTTCTATTTACATGCCACGTACTCTAGGCTTGGCAGCAGGTGCACAAAGCAATGTGTGGAAGTGGAAAGCAAAATGCAGCGTGTGAAGCAGAAAGCACTGTTGATTTTTTTCCAAAACAAGCTGGACAAAGCCTCAAATACAACCATACATTTTGGGTTGAGTTCTTTTGAACTTTTCAAAAACTCAAACCAATTATAGATAGCAGAGACGTAAATGTAACATCCAAAATCAACAGAAAACCTAAAGCAAGTAAAGAAAAGGCATCGGACAAGATGCATTTCAGTTTATATGAGGCTAGTTCTCCAAAATGAGGTCATCAACAAAGAAAACTAGGAATGCCAGACTGTTGGTTACATATGTGGTTTCCACAACTCCGACCAGGGCAAAGTGTAAAACTTGGAAAAAAATGAAAGGGCAGAGGGCACACAGCCTGCCCCAGGGCCCAGACTCTACTACCACCAAACAGGGAAGTGCACTTTCCATGCAAGTCAAGCAATTTAACTATAAACCATTTGGATTTACAAAAAAACTTACATGACTCCAGTTGCTTCAACCAGCAGTCACGTGCACAAATCACTGAATCAAACATAGACTCACGCAGAAGGAAGTATCCCATCCATTCTGATATGATCACATCAACTGCCATCAAAGGGTTTTCATTCTGTTATTAGGAATAACTAGGCATAACACATATTTACTTCAGACTAAGATACATGACATGAAAAACAAGCATGAAGTCATATGATGCCAAGCTCTAACCTTTTCTCAGGGAGACTAACATCCTCCATTGAACCCTCAATCACTTCAATGACATCTTGAAGGTTATTTGCTTTTACAAGAGCTCGGGCATGCTCTGACATCTTTGTCGCCTCAACCGCATAAACCTTCCTTGCACCAGCTTGTGCCGACCATATTGCAAGAATACCACTTCCTGTTCCTACATCCAGCACAGTCTTCTCGACAAATTCATCAAATCAGTGCCTATTCAAACATTAAAAATAAAAAATAAAAAAGAACTCATATGTTTTCCAGTGCTGTTTGAGCTCATGATTAGGAGTAAGAACTTCGACACTCCAAAACTCTGCCCCCAAGAGAAGAACCCAAACAATCCAAATGTCATTAATTTATCGCAAAATGTGACAGATACTTTCTTCATATGCTAAATTGTACATCATCCATGCACGAAACCAAATTCCTCTCAGACACATCAGAACTTCAAAGCACCAGCACAAGCTTCATGACAACAAACTATGAACTCACTCCTTTTAACAAAGCAAACAACACTGCAGCAAAAGAACACTAAAGTTTTAAGCTTTTATCCACTTAGCCACCCACCGGATCCAAAAACACAACAAAGACTCGACTTGACCCGACCACAACACACTGAACCAATTCTAGAACAATGAAAAACAGCAAGAGCCCAAACAGAATGGCGCTAAAGGAGAGACATTTCCACTAGTAAACCCGGAAAGAGCGTACCTTCCGAGGAAATGGTGCTTGTTCTCGAAGATGGCGTTGTAGTAAGCGTCCATGCGGACGCGATCGGAGAGCATCTCTTCTGGTGGTAGAGGAAGGCGTAGGTGCAGAAGTAATTCGCGAAGTCGACACCCTTGTCCACCGGCGCGACGCCTCCGAAGGGGCGCCGTGCCGTCACGGCGGGGCATTCCCGAAGCTGCCCATGAGTCGGAGAAATAAAGGTCGAGCTGAGGTTTTCTGGATGGGTTTAGGGCAACGTCGCTGCGATTGCGGTGGCAATGCAACAATGTTTCTCCTCACGCAGTTAAAGTTCCAATTTCCTTTTCTTTTCTCTTTTATTTTTTGGATACATATCTAAAACTTTTTTTTTACCACTAGTTACCCCTGTTTTTCTACAAATAAAAAAATTATTCAAAAGTGCCCACAAAAGTACATATTACGTTTGCATAAAAAAAAGTTGCATAAAAAAAGTAGCTAATACGAAAAGGTTTCTAAAAATATTAATTGTTTCGTGCCGTATATAATCAATGCTTTTAAAATTAAATTAGTTTGAATTAATTAGTTAATCAATGCTGAAGGAAATAATTAAATTAACGATTTTTTTTGTAAGCTTGACTCGAAATATTCGTCATGACTTCTCTCAATCTATCAAATTATTTTTTTGCTCTTTGTTTGCTCATAAAAATGCATATGGCTTCGATCAGTTTGGGTAATCAGCCAAAAAGTTGAACAAAAAATGCCGAAATAAATTGTTGAGTTACATCTCTTACTACTGTGTCTCCTACTAGATTCTAAAAATTATCTTTAAATGGAAAATATAAATAATGTTAATGAACAAATTTCGAAAAGGAAAGGAAACAAAATTAAATATACCATCTCCCATCTATGGTTTAATAGTAGCAATCATATACAGGGGAACTCGTAGGAGGTGAAGTGACAATGTTTGAACTTCCTCCTGAAATTTACGGAATGCTCATCGAAGAAAAGTACTACGACTCGGTTTGTTTCGTCAAGAATAAATTTTTTAAAATATTTTTAAAATAATCACTTATATTACTTCAAAAATGAATGAAAGAATAATATTTCATCATCTAATGAAAATATTAGACATAATTTTTTCTAGATGATAAAACATTTTTCATTGCTAATTTTAATCACATAAGCGACATTTTTATAAAAATTTTGTCTTGAAAATCATTCTTTCACGATTAAGAAGATCATTATTTAGTGGTGTATCTTAAAAGTTTTTACCGTTACTAAGTGGAGATTTTTCTAAGATTTTCATCTAATGTGCGAAAATCCTCCAAGTCCGCTCTCTACAAATAAGAGACGGCATAATTACAATACAACTTGAGGCTTCCTTTGTTTCGTGGAGAATAGATGATTGAGAAAAATATTTTCGTAAACTCTTCCTGTAACACTAACAATTAATCATCACCATGAACATACTGCTACACTAATTTTTTATCGAGCCCCACGAAACTACACACACTCATGTAGTTCCCGTGATCTCAGAAGTGCTCTCATTCTGGACATTTTTCCACACTCTATTCTTCTTTTGCCCCATAATAAGCAAAGCCTGTAATCTGATCCTAGACTATATTGCCGAGGATATCAATGTGGGTTAGTGAGGCGAGCCATATTCATACCCGATTTTGGGGATCCCTATCCTAAATTCCATGTCTAACTTCCACCACCCCTATCCTATTAATCTATCATTTAATGACGTTTCCTTGTTTCTCGGCTCCATCCCACCCACACGTCTTTCCTTCCTGTCATATTTCGCTCCTAAATTTCATCCCTCCCAACTGCCCAATTCCGCCACTCAATCATCTTAAATTTCTCCCTCTGCATCAACGACTCATGTTGCACGCGCCGAGGTCGTTCCTTCAAATTGGTTCTGAGTCTCTTCACAACCCATACCACAAGTCTCTATTTGATCGCTTCGACCATGCCTCTTTTGTCCGACTCGCTGAGTTGCACTCTTGATATTTCAACGTCGCCCCGTCCAAATTCCCAAGCATTTGCCGACCTGATCCCCACGACTCCCCCCGCCCCGCAACTCTGATCAAATATGCACCCGGTCATTGTTCACGCAGCTGCCCGTCCACCTTACTTTTCCGCGTTATCTCGATCTCACACAGCCTCCCCCCCTCCCGGGAAAAAAGCATGATGTTCAGCCTGCTAACAAAAGCAAGTAAGAATATCACCTACCCAAATCAAATCTCATGGCCAACGACCTTGATCAAAAATACTTTAAATCTGCTTAAAACTTTCCCTAAAAAAATATGATGCTAGTTTGAAAAGTCGCAACATGTGACACTAATTTCCACCCATCTTGCAATCTATATTAGAATATAGCAATAGCTCCCCCCAAACAAATCATAATATCAATGAATGGTTATAACTTTAGAAACCTACAAATTTATTCCGGAAAATCAACCCGCAAGGTCAAAATATGCTGCACAATTATATTGAATTTTAATTATCAACTTTGAACAAAAAGTTTCCCTCAAAATATTCATAAAAAACAGGCAGTTAATTATGTGTTCATAAGCCATTATGATGTAAAAATTCTAACCTTTTTATACAACTTTTGTAATTAAAAAAATGGACCCAAAATTAAAATAACAACCTTCTCTAGGCAAGTGTTAATATAGTACAAAATAAGATGATATTTTATTGGGTATAATTTGACATTTATATTGTGAAAATGATAATTTAATAGAGAAATAAAAATAAAGTAGCAGTTATATAGGTTAGGTTGATAATAAAAGAAACAACAAATTGAAGAGAGGGAAGGCTAATTCGATTTGTTGATTGAAAAAAGGAGTAACTTAGCAAAATGGAATGACAATAGCGCCACACATTCATTTTACTCATTTTGATTGGAGAAGTCCTTAATTTCCATTATTAATCGTCTTTGGTAGGCATTTTAGAGCACAAATGAAACTATTCTGTCCCATGAGTTATTCTAGCTAGAATAGAATTTTCTATTTCTATTCCTTAGACCAATTTTTTGAGCAGAGAAACATGTTGACAACAATATAAAATTTTTGTCCTACAATAGAAATTTTATTTCATAACAATATAAAATTTCTACGATTGCTAACCACTAGCGGATGGCAAACGATGATTGACGACCAGGCGATTGGCGAACGATGGACAACTACTGGTGATCGAGGACTGGGCGGGCGGCGACCAACGACCGGCGATAGGGACGTAAGAGAGAGGGAGATCGCACGCTAGAGAGAGGGAGTAAGCAATGAGAATAATGATTATTTTTATTTATGTTCCAAAAATAGAAAAGAAAAAAATTACTACTTTTCATTTATGTTTCAATCTATTCTGAACTAAAAATTTATTCCACAAATAGAAACATGAAATTGCGTTATATCGTGAACTTTACTTGCTTTATTCAAGGGCTTGGTGGCGGCCCAAAAGAGTGTTCGATGTTACAGTCCATGAGCACCATACCTACATGATATAAAAGAGAGGACTTACATAAAATAAAATTGAATGAAATTGGATGAATTTGCTTCCCTACTACCAACCTACTATTGCTTAGGGTGAGCTCCGGGAATAGAAATTTTGTGTCACTGTCTAAGGCATATCTCTATTCAGAAACTCTACGTAATCTGAATGAGGTATTGCACTCTCATGTCAATTCCTGTGCTATTCTTTAATTTTGTGACTGTCTTTTTTTTTCAGATACTATTCTCACGTCATTTGTGAGGGATTAGTGGTTGCGCATTCAACACTGATCTCATAACCAAATTGATTGTGTTTGTTCTCAGTATTAATAGTTGGCCTAATTCCAAAATTTCAATCGTCAACCCTAATAATGCTCGTTATATGTACAAACAAAACACGATTAAATTAATTATACAAGTTAACCTCGGCTACCAAGTAAACGAACCACTGGGTAAGCTTTGAATCGGGCAATAAAAAATTTCCTAATTTAAGAACTTTTGGATCTGCTTACTTATCTATTGGATATTAGTACAAACAAATAAGTCGTGTCAATGTTAACCTGCGACTTATAGCAAAGTTGCAAGAAAGTAGAGAGAAAGATGTCGCGACCTAAAAAATTCATCGGGTGGAATTCCAGGTTAACGGATTATCAGGTTAATTGACTAACGTAATTCGGACCCTCCCAAGTCCTATCGAATCACAACTTAGATTCTTTTCATGCAAAGTTATTCAATTTGGAGTTGCCATTAATCGTTTTTGGTAAGTCGATTAAAAACCTAAGTAAATTAGCGAGAGAACTAAATTATTTCTATAAACCAGAGATTCAAAGTCCGGAGACTTGATTACGCTAGATTACTCTAACGCCCTTTCGCTACCATTTATTCATGAAAAATCATTTGAAAAGAAGCATTGATCGATTTTAACCTAAGGCACTAACAAAGGTTATCATGTGGGTACACAAACAATTATTGAGCATCCAGAAACCAAGTAAGTTCAGGGAGCATGCGCCACACAAAGTATTTTTTTTTTTAGTTTTCGTTCTTTTTCTTTAGTGGCCGAATCCACAAATTGATTTGCCTCAAGTTTTGTTCAACAAGAGAACCTCGCATTTGAGCATGACTGTACTTTCGAGGCAGTTTGCAAACTCCTGAGAATGGAAGGGATTCGTTTTAGAATTAGAGTATTGAGGGTAAATCAAAACGATACAGAGTTCAATTCGAGCTTGCCGGACTTTTCACTCACAATTAATTTGTCCCAAGTTTGGTGCAGTTTAGGATCCAAGTATTTAATAGGAGAAAGGAAGATCACTACTTTTTGCTCTTGAATTAATGCTAGATATCTATAAAGCAGAAACTAACCCACGCAAGAGAATAAAATATATGCATTCGTTCAAAATCGGTTCTGTTTCCTTTGCGGGCTCTTTAATGATCAGCCAGCTTCATTCCGAATCAGGTACGTATCGGCGATGTCAAAGGACCTGTGATTACTGGCTTTGAAGTACAGGCTCTGTATGAACATTACAACCTCAGAGCTTCATCAACGTCGAACTAGTTGATCACGGGGTAAGCTCGTCGTCAATGCCACTTGATTAGTGGTGATACATCTCCTTTTCCTCGGAAGGCATCACACTGACCCCATAGGATTGGTTTTCTCGCACATTCCTCTAACATAACTTGATTCTACTGGGAACTAACCTAACTCGCCTCTCAAATGGGTATTTTCCGTCATCAGATGTTGCATTTCGTCGAGGGTGAAGAGGCCACCACAGTTAGGGCAGGTCGCAGTGTCAAAAGCTTCTCTATACCTCGTGTTCTCTGCTTAGAGTCTTTCATTTTCAGTTTTTAGGAACTCGTTTTCACGGCGCTCATGACAGGTATTCACTTGGGTTCGCCTATTTTGAAACCAAAATTGACTTGTGAAGTTCCAGCCCCTAGTTCTTGGCTCAGTTCCTTTCTTTGTGTGTTATCTGGGTATGGCACTCTATAAGAAATCTTCAAGCTTTTGAATTTGATACTCAGTATGGCGACGGTAATGCTTCTTTTGACTATTGTTGTTGTTGTCGCCATTATCTTTATTGAGATCCTAGACGTCGTTGGCGGAAGGGCCAGGTCCATGGCTAAGTGCCGAATACGGTCTTAAACTCTTCAAAATCTCCCATATTCAGCAAGTGAAAATAGCTCTCAAACATGCTGGGTTTGAAACATCATTGACTGGTTACTGTTCCTTAAGGTTTGCTACTCTTCCTTATATTGCTACATGGGATGGCTAAAGTCAACATCAATCATTTCCATTCAAAATTGGTCGGAATTACTAAATTGGTAATTATTAAAGGTTTAGCATTCATTGGTACAATTAAAAGATCTAGATTGGTGAATTTTTCTGAGCGACCGTGTATGTTTTAAGACTCTCTCTTTTGAGCACGGATGAAAAATACCATGAGGAAGCCTCTTTTAAATTTAGGCGTAGATTTAGAAGTTGTATCGCTTCCCCCAGGATTTTCTCTTTCTCAACTTTTGCCATATCTCTAGTTCGGTTTGTCTTCTTTCATCTTTTCTTATGGTAGGACCCCTATTACTATTTCTTTCGCTTGTCTCAAGCGTCGATTTTGCAGGTGAGCTCTTACTTTGTCTACGAATGGAGACAGTTTTCTCTTTTTTTCTGCTAAAGTTTGCCGTGTCCCTCACTCAGGTTATCTTTTCTTCTTCTTTTTCAAAGTAGTGGCATCCCCTCAACTTTTTCGCAAAAATTTCGGATTTACTTGGCTCGAGATTGCAAGCCAATAGTATATCATGGATACGGGATTCGAGCTAACAGGGGTGATACAGAAAGAAAAGGGCAGATAGGGAAATTGAACCAACAGATGATGCACACTCTGAAATCATACGTAACGCGAAGCGGATTAACACCTTCGTATTTCACTCTCATGCCTTGATTCTCTCCTCTATCTTTTCACGATAATGGCCAATCTTCCCTCACACATCTTCTCGGTTGAAGTTATGGTCAAATAGGAGAGACTTTATCACCTCTTGGCCGAGACTATATATTACATAGCCCATCATCTGAGTATTGAAGTTGAGATCTTCGGTCTGTTTTAGGGAGATAGTATCTTTCGATTGAAGGCAATAATTTGGAGAGGGAGTACAGGGCGTTCCCAACCACTTTATCACTTTCTAGAGGCTTGTCGAAACACCTACGAAACGGTCACCCTAACTCACATCATGAAAGCTCGCTACTAGGATCGTCTAAATACCTAGAATCTGCAGAACTCGCGATTGTCCGCCACAAGAAGGCCGTCAAGTCTGCTGATGAACGAGCCCACTATTGGATTCACAAGAGGGAGAAGTTGGTGAAGCGCCTAGCATTGATCCAGACTTATTTCGAGCATGACCCGAGTGACATCGTAATGAAGTTTAGATGTAACTGGCTGGAAGATAGGCTCGAAGACTTAACGGCGATATAGCTCTCAAGAGAGACTTGATTGAGAATCTGAAATTCGCCGTTGAACATCATGAGGCCAGTGCAGCCAAGCAAAGGAGAATTGCGCTCGCTAGTTCTTTTAAGCTTGCGGATCTCAAATCTCAGACCGCATCGGTATAGGTAGAGCATTAAAATGCATAGAGAGTCAGTTGAGCTCTTTGTGATGCTTATTAGGGCTCAATTTTAGTTTTATTCCCCTCCCCCCAGTTACTTGTTGTAGGCTCATTGATGTAGAAATGAAAAGAAATTTCGTATATTTTCTCTATCTTCCCATTCATTTCTTCTTTTTGCTTTATAAAAATTGAGGTTTAACTGGGCTAGACAAAATACGACCTAATCCATCTCAGTTAGGATCAGAGCCCTCTTGTAAGTACCTTCTTCATGACATTGGTTGGGCCACCTAGTTCGGACAAACTCCCTTTTTTGGAATAAAAAAAACAAAAAAAAAAAAAAAAAAAAAAGAAAAAAAAAAAAAAAAGGAACTATTGGCAGCACTCTTCGTGAATGAGGTCATTTACCTCTACTGCATCCATCAGCCTCTATCCAATTGTGCTTCTAAAAAGCATAAATATAAAGTATCCCTACCTCAATTGTAGACTGCCTCCATTATCTTGGGAAATGATCTAGCCCGCTGTCAACATCATCTATCCAGACACCTCCGCTGATACTCAAGACCCATATCAGAGTTACAAGACCCCTATGACCTTTTATCCGGATGCTACAGAGTCATCACCTTGCCCAACTCCATCCGTTATCTAAGAACGCCCATTCAAGACCGTCAATCCACCGACAGAACAGGACCCCTACAACATAATAAATTGAGCCCGACACTCTCCCCTACTATCTTGTCTGACAGGTGGGCCACAAGACCGACACACAGTCCAGCAAACAGAATCAAGAAAAGACTTCATCACTCCCCTCTATGATGTATCGGGACACAGAGAAAGGTATTTTGTCGGCCGACTCCCATTGTCCGCATTGAGACCGCATGACCATCATGTAAATTACAGCTATGACTACTCGTACCAATGTGCCAATAAGTGAACGCGAGGCCACTTTGTGGCGTCCCCTTCACTCATGCTTTATACATTTCGGCGTACCAACGGATTTGTATGGTGTCAATTGCCTGTAGTGTCGGCAAAATTGCCTATGTCTCATGCTCAATAATTTGCGCACCGGCCTCCAGAGTCTCCTTCGTTTGAATCCAAGAAGCCAAAGGCAGGCCTTGACCAATTTAGCCAGGAAGGCGTTGCAGGGTCGGGCTAGCATAACTTTGCTCTTGAGTCTGACTACACACTAGTCTGTGCTTTTCTCAAAAAAAAAGTAGAACTCCCCGATATATTAAGACTGTCCCCCTATGCCTGATCTGGATAAATTCACAGCCTCGTTAGAAATACATAGTCCATACATGCTCACTGATTGACCACGATTCTGTCTTACCGAGAGGATCAATCTCTTCACTTGCCCCAGGGTTATCGCTAGGACCTCGACATTACCCATCCTTTCGGGCATTCCTCAAGGTCATTCCTGGCATAATTATCATCAATGAGCCCAATTTTTGCTCTTGCTTGGGACATCTGTGATTTCCTGTAAAGTAGAGAAAATAATGATATGTGACCCAAGAGATGTCCGGTCCATATGACTTATATATTGGTTCAACTTTTTTTTTCCATTTTGTAGAGAATTAACAAAATTCTCTTAGGAAGACATGTTAATTTCTCAGAAAGAATTTTCTTAACAGATTTTTTATAACTTTAGAAAAAAATGTAATAATTCCTTAACGTTTAGCAAATTTTCCGAAGGAATTTTCTTATTTATCCAATGAAATTTTCAAGGGTAAATTTGTCGAGAAAATCCTGCATCCATCAAAGTAGGAAAAATGTGACAAAATTCTCTATTGGTCAATAAAATTCCCCCAGAATAGGATTTTTCTCTTTCTGCATTCATCAAAAAAAAAAAAAAAACAAACAACAAAAAAACAAAAAAAACCACACACAAAAAAACACAACCAATTCAACAACAAACATCCAACATCAACAACAAACACAAAACCTAAAACCACAACAAATCAACAAACACACCAAAAAAACAACAAACAGAAAACAAACACAATCATCAAAAAAAAACAATCAACAAAAACAAAAACAACAAACAAACAACACAAAACAAACAACACAAAACACAGATCAACAACATCAAAAAACAAAACACAACAATCAAAGCAACTCAACAACACAACGAAAAACACAACACAAACACAAAAAACACACATCAAAACAAACAAACACAAACAAAAAACGAACAAAAAAAAAACAACAACACATCAAACACAAAAACACACAACAAACAACAACAACATAAAAACACACACAAAGAAATCAATCAAAATTTCCAAAAACAAAAATCAACCAACACAAAACAAGAACAAAAAAAACACAAAAAAACAAACAAAAAAATCAAACAATCAAAAAACTCAAACAAAAAAAAAAAAAAAACAACAACAAAAACAAAAAAAAAAAACCAACATACACAACAAAATCAAAACAACAATCAAAAAACAAAA